>WHYT01015139.1:153008-199328 GCA_009806455.1 Tetrax tetrax | reverse complement strand
AATCAAAATCAGCAAGCCTCAAATTCAGAGACAAATGATGAGTATAGCATGAGCCAAGACCTCAGCTTTTAGCTGTTACAGTGGAATTTCTAATCCTTATTGAGGTGTTCCTTATTATAGTTCAAGTTAGAATTAGACTTTTTCCATCTTCACAGCTTGTCTCTGTTCCTGTATCTGATGTTTTTTTCTTTAGTGTAAAATGCATAAACAGAGTCTAGGCAAATATTCCTCATGCCTCCCTTCTGTCATAATCAAGTAATTTCTTTGATGTGGTTGCAAATCAAGATTCTTCTTGTATGTTCACTCCCTAACTTCCTGGAATGATAAATTTCTCATTCCTTGAGAGAATTAGGCCAGCTTCAGCAGCAGTGGTGGAGGCTGACTGTGTTACAGTCACAGCTATACAACATCTGTGTGTGGATTCTCACCTTCAGGTGACCTTCTGATTATAGAGATCATTGTGGCCAGTGATCCTTTTAAAGGATCACATAGTATTTATCATTTAACTATAAGCATCCTGTATGATATTGAGCAAATTGTTTCAGGTTAGCCCTTCAATGATATTTAGATTCTTACTGAAATCAGAAGTTAAGTGAGATTTAGGCAACGAAACTGAGGATATCAGTTTTGTCTTTTCTGTGCTTCCCTTTTCCATGCACAGAGATGGGACAGAACATTTCCCTGTCTTGGAGCAAGATAAATACATTACAAACCGTGGAGCACTAAGATATCATAATGATAGAGGATGTTAAAAACTCAGCCTGAAGAGCTTTTTAATGATGAAGTTCTGTTTTCATTAGTGACTTAGAAGATGTTTAGATTAAGTTGTTGTCTCTCAACTATTTGGGAGGTGTAACACAGTGCCTTCCCCCATTCCCTTTCATGTTTCTGTCTCTATACTCATTTTAAAAGGTCATGAGTATTCAGTATGTCTTAGGAAAAATCTGGTATTTTGCAAGGTTGCCTTCTCAGTGGTTTTTCTGACAGTGATAAAAAGGTGTCAACCTTGAAGAAAATGCCAAAAACATAACTAGGATTTTTTGTTGTTGTTGTTGTTATTCAGTGCTCTTGTCCTTTGCATGTCATGTTGGAAAAAATGTCAGTTCCGCATGTTTACTATTAGCAGCTCTCTGTCTTTTATCTACTTTTTGTTTCATGGTTATCATTTTCACTTGTCAGCTGTGGAGATGATACTCTAAGTTCCCTTCTACTCTTCTTTACCAGTCATATGGTATTTCAGCCTCTACACATTACAGCTTACCTATTTTCTTTTGTTCTGTGATTTAATGTCTCTGATTTCAAAGCAAACACATTGAAAAACAAGTCCTTTCCTCCCTTCCTGCTTACCATTCCCTCGTCTTAAATCTATGACAGCAGTAATAAAATTAAAAGATGTATAACTTCTTTTTTTTTTTTGGTTTTGTTTTGTTTTTTTTTTTTTAAAGCATCTCAGCCATGTCAGAACAGTGGGATTTTTTTTTTTCTGTTTAAAACATTATGGGTCTTCATTGCCTTTGATTCAAATGCTGAATTAATAATAACATCATACATATCCACTTTCTACTATCACAGCAGATGGGAAGAGGGACTGTGGAAGCAGTGTGCATGAGCAAGAACTTAAAGCCTGAAAATCAGGGTGACTGAAATACCAGCCAACCTGTTACTTTAGTACAGTCTACCTGCTTGTGACAAGTTCTCTGTCCATGTTATCATGCCTACAGTTTTGGTCAGGTAAGGTTCTCATCTGAATATTCCTTAATTTAAAAAAGACAGAGGACTGCAGTGGTAGGCATCGCATTTGAATAGGCTTCTTATACAGAACAGGATCCTGCTACCAGTTAACAAGACTCTGGCAAAGCTGATCATGATGCAAGACTTGTCTTCTTGAGAGGGCTGCAAAGAAGGTCAGGTTTGATGGGGATGGCTTTATAAAAGACAGGAGATTTTTGAGGAGAATGTAATCTACCTTGTCTTTTGGGCATAGAGGCTGCAATTGATTTATTTTGACTGAATGCCTTTTTTTAAAAAAAAAAAAATACAAAGTGTTTGCAAATTTAATTAAAATCTCATACAGTGGAAGAGTAAATAAATATATAATCCAGAGGGTTTTTTCCCCTTTATGATTACTTTAAATATTATTAATAATGTATATAAAATGGCTGTATATAAAAGCAATACACCTCTAAGACTAAATAAAAGAAAAATAATAACCCCCAGTGCTCCAGAAATGAGAAATGATAGAACATGGAAAAGACTGGGAATGCCTCTCCCTGTCCAAAAGTCCCAAAACTGGATAACAGAGTCAGATGCACTTTGAACAGCAGTATCTCACACAGAGGGAGAATTCTGTTGAAATCATGGTTTGATGATGTGCTAAATCTGGAGCTATTGCTTGTAGCACCAGGTTAAAAATGCTATAGTCTTTTGACACCTGTTATAAGTTAACTCATAAAAAATTGTTTGACTGTTTTTGTTCTATCAGACTTCAGGTCAGATCAGATATTTTTAATCTGTAACATTAATTTTGTGCTAGGTCATTTATCATACATCTTCTCATAGTTTACAAAACCAAGATGACAATATAAATATGGAATAAATTACATACTGTGTATTCTAGATAATGCACCACCTAACAGTCATGTGCCCATGCTTGCTCCACATCAAGCTTTTACAGCTGAGTGATCCAGTAGCTGGCTGCCTCTTCTGACAACTGAGAATTGTGAACAGAAATGGCAATGGAAATCCATATCAAATCTGAAAAGCAATGAGAGGTCAGAGGGACCTTAGGATCTAATCCTCCCTGGTTTAACCTCTAGAGAATCCCATTCTCACTGTGCTGAAATCCTGGATCACCCTTGTTAGGCAGTCGGCACTCTGATTTGCTTAAGTATCCCCCACTCGTCATACTGAATCATCTTGCTAAGACAGATGCCTAACTTTTAAGGTATTTCAGTGCCTAAGTTGGAGGCTAAGGTGCAGGCAGTTTGACTACCTCACTTGACCACTTCTTTAGTATTTATCCCATCATTTCAAAGTCCACTTGATTTTCAGCTTCCATTTGCCATGATGATTTAACTCTCTTCTCCAATTTTTCCTGCAGGCCACAGACCTCAGGATGGAATCAAACTTTATTCAAATATTTAATAGTCAGAAAGTAGAGAACTTGAAAAGGAAACAGGTGTGATGTACAAAGTATGAGAGGGTTTGTTAGGGTAAGCTGAGGCCCTAAAGGATTGCACAGGAAGAGGGAATACCTGCAGACAACCAGAGAAGGCAAAGGTATTTGTTTGGAGAAGATAAATCTTTACGTGATTGAAACCAGTTCATCTTCTAGAAAATCAATTTTTTTTTATATGACTCAATGAATACACTTTCTAACTGTGGAAGGGGCTAGGTCACAGTTCTGCAATGTAGTGAAGGAAAGAGATTAGACTGAAATAATACACAGGGTTAGGAAATAAGGCAGAAAGAAAGAATACTGTAGAATAAGAGATGGATTTTTCATTGTTTGTCCACGATCACAAAGGAAATGAGGATTAATTTGAACCTGTACCTCCCATATCTTAAGCTAGAGATCTAGCACTACTACCTACATTTTGTTATTCTTTCTTTTTGCTTTATTTGTTAACTAGCAATTACATCATTCCTTTTTTATAATAAAAAGCTCTTGCGTATCTTGGTTGTTAAAAAGCTAACTTAGTTTAGTCCCACCAATTGCAAAAGTAATTTATTTGGGGATTTGTTTTTCTCCCTTCTGTTTGAAGTTCTGAAGGGAAACAGTTACGGTATTTGAGCCTTTCCCTATTTACTTATCAGAACACCACATAAAAGCTCAGTTATTAAACTGCATTGTTTTGTGTGAAGATCTCACTCAGCTGAAACTATTACCATGTTGGACTCAGATCAGGTATTTCTTATTCCCACTAATTATTTCAGTTAATTTGTTTTAGTCTGCCTTTGTAAAATGACACGTGACAGAATTATTCAATTTCAGGCTCTAGAAATATGTTTCGCCTCCTTTTCTCGAATACAGATTTTTTATGATAAATTATGGCAGTTGTTCCAGACTAAATATTTCTTTTACCTTTACTATTGTGCAGAGCCTAAGGAAAAAATTCTTCACAGTTCGTCAAACACTGGAACAGGTTGTCCAGGTTGCTCCATCTCTTCACCCCTGGAGATCGTCAGAACTCACCTTCACAGCACTATAGGCAACCTGACCTTAAAATAGTCCTTTGAAAATATATTGGGCATTCCATGGGACTCCTAAAGGTCCCTTCCAAACTAACTCTCCCGTGAGCCTGTGATCCATGTTCTCATTGTGAAGAAGTCAATTGGAGATTTTCCACTGAATTTCTTGGTCCTGTGTCATGCATACAGGCTAAACTTCTGGAAGCTGAAAAATATAGGCTTCTGTGGATGATGACTTTCTCATTTTAGACCTTTACAGCTATAAATCCCAGAAATACTGTGTATGGTGTAAGGTCACTGTCCATAGCTTAAGAAATACTGAACTGAAGGATAGTGCTTGAGAGAAACGAATCCAGACTAAAACTGTATAACTAAATGGAGTGTACTTACAGGGCATAGATTTTTTTAGCAGAGAGTTGCATGGCTTTTCCAAATCATTCTACAAAGATGCACAGTAGGAACTCTGTAGGAAAGACACAGGGGGATTAAAAAAAAAAAAGAAAGAGAAAGAAACTCAAACAAAAAAAACCGCCCAAATTTTAATATATTTTCTGTAAGAAAATGGAGGAGTTTAAAGTAATCACAAGGAAAGGATATGAGACAGTGTTTCCTTCTTGGTCCATTTTCTCTGTTCAATTCCCTCATCCATCCCTATAACTCCAAAGTAAGTCTTCTTTTTACACCTTTTCAAACACTATTTACCAAAGGAGTTAAAGTATCAAAATAAGAAAAGACCTGGGAAGATTACGTGTCCATGAAGGGACCAGACTCAGAAAAACAAGCAGCAGGAATGGATCACAACAGAGAAGCTGGGCCATGGTAACGGTTCCCACCCTCAGTCTCAGCCTGCAGCAAGAGCAAAGGGGCTCACCCAGCCCTGAGAAAATGCACGTGGACCAGGGCAGGGACTCAGCTGTGTCATTCATGATTATGCTACTTGACTGTGTGCTTGAGATTGTAAGCTGATTTTTTTTTTTTATTAAAAATCACAAAGCTTTGTTGACAAATAGGAGTAAAACACTTTATTTAAGCTACCTCTTGAAAACTCTCCCCAGCAAAAGGTCTCCTGGCTAGGTACTAGGGAGATATTATGGAGGTGTTAAAATAAAACAAACCAAAGAAGTAGCCAGTAAAAACAACAATAAAAAATAAAACAAGCATTCATTTTCTTTTTTTTTTATTTCCCAGTGAGCTGAAATAACATTGTATAGATCTGTTTCCATCACTATACCTTCACTCAGGAATTGTGCCACTAAGTATTAATTAGCAAAATCCACATATTCACACCTGTAAACCAGATGTTGCTGAGCGTACAAATGCAGCCACAGTAATTCACGCGTTGCTACCACATTATACTCTAGTAAATCATTATACTTTAATGCTTAAAAAAATTGTAAGATAATAATTAAAAGTCTCTCAGCAGCTGTCACTGTGGCAGGAAAAACACACCATTGCTAGACAGCATTAGCAATCTACTGAGTCTTAGTGCCTTGGACCACAGCTTACATCACTGCTTTTAGTTGTTCTTATCCTACAGTTTTGTTACTGTAATAATGTAATTTACAACTCATCAATACAGGAATTTTTTTATGTATATAAAAAAGTCTGAGACAGCAGTGTCTGAGATCCTTTACACACTATGGCATGGAGTCAGTTAATAATGTGACATGCAAATAGACAGAGCTAATCTAAAGAGACTGTTATTAAATTACACTGCATCCCCTGGTAGTGGGAACAGGTAGATCTGCAGTCCCTATTGTGGTGAATTAAGTTTCATTTAATAAACCTTCATTATTTCCCAGCTTTATATGAAAAGAAAACTAAATAGATTGCTTCTGGGCATGTCCCTGGAAGTAATCTCTGTTCCTTGAAAGTGACAATGCCCTGAACATGATTAACATTTTTAGATTTGTTAAACAGCTCCCACAGCAAAGACTGAGGTTATTCCCTTGCTGTTCCAATATCACTGATGACATTAGTCGTGGAGGACTATTTCTGAAAATACTGTCTTTAAGCAACTGGAATGAGTAATAAACATGCTGATTATCAGCTAGAAAGGAATGACTACATTTTATGCCTGAAGATAGGTGGAAACCTCGTCAGCCTAAGTAGATTATGACAGAGAACTAGGTCAATTTGCAGTGAAAGTGTTATAAAGCTTCTTTGTGATCTCTGCTATCAGAACCCACCACAAATAATCTTGCTGTTTCAGTAACCTTCTGTCTTTTCCTCCTATTGTTCTTCTTCAGGGTCCCATCAATTTTATTCCTTTCCTTGAACAAAATAATAATTAATAATTTTATCCGTATTAAAAATACTATCTATTTATGAACAGAAACACACGTTCAAAGAGAGGTGGGTGTATAGAGGGATATAAAGAGTTTTGCAGATTTTTCCTTTCAATACTTGAATTTAGTCAATGGCAGTGAAATATAAGGATGATCAAGTTACTCACAGCAGTATAACACTTATCTGTGGAACAATGCGGGGAATCCTGATAAATTGCAATATAGAGCAGGATTCTAGAAAGATTAATTGTATTTACTTAGCTTGACATTTAGTAAAAATACCACAGTTAATACTCCCTTTTTTTTTTTTTTAATAGAAGAATCAAGTAACTTGACATGAGGTCAAGGTTTACAACATTTTAAGCAAGAAAGAAATACGTAATCATGTATGGCTGTTATGCTTCAAGCTCCCAAGTGGCCTGGTACCTCCCACCCAGCTTGTGAAGCAACCTAACTCTAATTAGTTACACAGTACAGAATGACATGCACATATAGTGAGATAAAGCAACTAAATTTACACATTCTGGACATTTTTTGGAGTTGAGAAACATCGCTAATTAAATCAACTGCTGGGGACTCTTCTTAAGAAGCACTGGACACCCTTCTGAGACATTAGAGCGTTACTTGCAGAAGAACTTGTGTGCCAGAAGCTGTTGGTTAGGTCTCATGTGAGGGAAAAGAACAGATTTCAACAGCTACATGAAAGCAATTTCTCCAAGAATACTACAACTGTCACAAATGTTGTGACAGAAATGATAAATCCACTTAGATAAAACTGATGCCCATCAGGTTGAAACAAAAGGAAAACAAAAACTATTGAGTTGCATTCATTTTATGACTCACTGATTTCTGAATTGCCTTCCATTGTGCTTTTTCAGTGATGAAATCCTGCTGATATCTGTGAATATATAAAAATTGCAGAAAATACAGAAGCAGCGCATAGTGTGTAGACAACATGGATTTCTGAAAACAAGCAGTCTCTTACTCAGAAACTTCCTCTCATGCCTGAAACAGGGCACTTCTATATAAGGTGTTAATTGGCACAAGCAGGGATGTCTGGAAGGGAGCCACAGTCCAAAGGAAATTCTATTTTCTATGAAGTCTGAATTTTAAAACAGTAGTTGTAGTTCTGATTCCTGCTGTATTCTAGAAGACTCTACAGATCCATCATAGTTACTTTTTTATTTTTGTTTCTGTGGGTTGGCTATCTGTCCTGGTGGGACTTCCTAGCTACTCCTCTTTGAACAAAGAGGGTGGGTCTAGGGATCTCCTGAGAAGATCCCCTTCCAGTCTAGATTTTCCTATCTCTGTCTATCTCAGATGCACTATTCAGGACAAATGATACAACTTTGAGTACCAGAAATTAATCATGGAAGTGCTTTTGTAAGACTAGGATGATGATAAAAGTCTTACTGTTCTAAGACAGTATGATCGTTGTCAGAGTTTCATGGAAAGATTGAAACACTTAGTGCTTCACCAGGTCAATCCTAAGGTGTTAGGAAAGCTATAAAAGCATTTTCAACCCATGTGTATGTGTAAGCATGTTGAATGTGGTTAATTTAATTGAAAAATGTTGTTATTTTACAGTTTTACGTCTGCTTTATTTTTCATGTTTAAATGAGTATATTCAGAAAAAAAAATAAATTCAGATATTAGTTCATTAACTGTGCCCCAAAGAGTGGACAAATGTCCATTATGTAATGGATAGATTTGCAAAATACGGCTCCCTGGCTTTTTTCTTGTGGAGGTAGCAACTGGTGTGTTAATGGCTGCTTTGCAAAATGGCTCCAGATGTAAGGTAGGCAATCACACCTTAAACACAAGATATTTTGGCTCAAGCTAAAATGAAGTCTTTTGTTATTATGTGTGGCAGGAGATAGCGTTAGACCTTGCTTGGCTTGTTTAGTTGAGATCAATTTCTTATATTATCAGTCCCTAGTCTTATGCCAACTTCTTGCAGAGTCATGAAGCGTTTGTTTGGGTGAGAGAGTGTTTGCAGAATCTAATCTCCTGCTGAGACACTTTCTGGAGATGTTGTCACCCATTAAGTAATAGTAGATTACAGGTTTTGTACATAATAAAGTTAAGCATTTGTTCCTCAAGCACATCTGCAAAGTATTGTGAAGACTTAGTTTTGGAGTTAGAAGCTTTGAAGTATTTTTGGTAGGCGTAATCTAACTATATGTGGAATGAACCATAAACACATTTCATTTTATTCGGAAAGATTCTTGTCATCAGTTAGTGGGAAACACAGGGCAGGAAAGACAAAGAGAAAGATCACAGCAGAGCAGGGAACACCATAAGGTGCAATGAACAGGCAATAGCCAAACACAGACAAAATTAAACCTCTCTCACAAGAACCTGCAGCCAACTAAAATAATCAATTCATCTGTGTCCTGTTACTTTTTCCATTTCTAGCTACTACGAACAAAAGTGCAGTTGAATGACCCAGAAGCAGGCTATGAAACAGATTGAAACTAAAAGCTGGGGCTGGTCCCAATACCAACCCCTGCAGAATGCTGCTCGTCACCAGTCTCCACTCGGACATTGAGCTCTTGACTATAAGTGTTTGAGTGTGGCCATTCAGTAAGTTCCTTATCCACCGAGTGGTCCATCTGTCAAATCCATGTCTCTCCAGTTTACAAACAAAGATGTCATGTGAGACAGTGTCAAATGCTTTGCACAAGTCCAGGTAGATGACACCAGTTGCTTGTCCTGGAAACATGCCTGGAAACATTAAAGGTCAGGTTGGAGGGGGCTTTGGGTAAACTGATCCAGTTAAAGATGTCCCTGGTAGGTGGACTAGATGACCTTTAAAGGTCCCTTCCAACCCAAACTGTTCTATGATTCTGTGATTCTATGATCTAGGCAATTTATTTTATCTATTGAAGCTTCAGTTTAACAAATAAGCAATCTGTGATCTGTACATTATCGAAATATATTACATACCAAGTTATCTGGTAAATTGAAATGAAATTAAATGAAAATACAGGCTTATACTAGAAATTAATTCCTTGAAGTAGGGAAGCTTAGGAGTATTCCCAGGCTGTAATTATTCTCTAGAGGAGACTAGCCAGAGGAACTGCAAAAGGAACAACAGAAACAGTGTCAAATGCTTTGTAGGATGCCTTTTTTAGGATGAATGCAATTTGCTTCTGTCCTTCTTACCTGTATTTGTTTCTCCTTTGCAGTAATTACAGATATATGCATTGGAAAGTGGAGGAAACATGGATCCATGTATTCACCCACACTTTTGACTCCTTCCCTTTTTGCCTGCATCAGAAAAGGAGTGCATCATAACTCTAAATTCTACCCATAATCCAAATTGCTGTCCACAATCCAAATTTAGATGAAAAGTAGAATCATAAGAAGTTAAAGGATGGTAGAGAAGAAGTATCTCTGTTTTCTCACTCCAGCATCAAAGTTTTTCCTTTTATGTGGCAGAAAGGGCACACAGTAAATATGAAGATGCTTACTCAAGCTGTAAATCTCAAATTTTAGAAGGAAGAATCATAATAATAAAAAACCTAAGAGTATCAAACAACAAAAAAGCAGAGCAGTTTAAGTCCCAGCCTAATTTTGTCTCTGCAACAATGACAGTGATGTTTAAGGAGACCCTGTATGGAGAAAATTATGACTGCTATCTGAGGTGCAGTCCTATCTCCAGGTTCCCTTTATGACAACCTGCATAAGCAGTCAGCCAGAGGCAGAGATGGACAGAAAAGTGAATGCTCTGCTGTGGCTGGCTGCCATTCTCTGTACGATGACTGATAATAATACTCAATCAAATTCCTATCTAGGGTCTTTATCTTGCACCACTGTATGCAGTCATTCTCTTGTTATTTGGATCACGTCTCCCTGTTGCTAGTAACAATCTTTTCAGAAAACATTTGCTGCTATTTTTATTTCTTTTCCAGGGAAAGACAGGTTTCTTCCTTCTTATCCTCCCCTCTCTCTCCCCCAACATACATATATTGGATTATTGTCCTTCAGTTGAACTCTGTAACACTGAACAAGCTCCAGTCTTTTTCTTGTAGATTAATATTTTAACAGAAACTCTTCCTGTTTATGAAAATGGTGAATTCATATACACAGCTGAACTTGGCTACATAAGGGGTTGAATGTTTAAGAGGAAGAAAAAAAATAGTTTTACTGTTAATAAATTCTGGACACAGACAGATTTTTGACAAGCAAATATCCCTACAGCACTAGAAATGAGGCCTTAGTCAAAAGCCTGTAAGGTTGTGCTTGGGTAGCAAACAAAGGTGACTATTTAGGAGGCACATTTAGGTAGGCACTCCAGGGTCTATTTAAGGCTGTCACATTAACAGTCTTTTCTTCTTCTTGGTAGACTAACAGTCCAAGTTCTTCTTCATTGTTTTCAGTCATTCGTGTAACTGTGATAAAGGCCTGTCTCAGCTCAGGCTTTCAGTAGAAAAAAACAGGGCGAACTATTTAACAAAATAGAGTGTAAATGTAACCCTACTAAGGCTAGATATAGATGTCTGAGTGTGTCTAGAGTGAACTAGATATGCCCAGAAGACTGGAGTTTAAGTTGGCTACTTGGTATGTTTTGTAGAAGTTTGGGGTTTGACAGTAATAACTTCTGTTTGTCATTACTCTCCAGTAACATTCAGGGACAGATACCTGAAGAACAATTAGTGCAAATATCTCAAAGGCAAGGTTTAAAGGAGAAATAAGGCTGCAGAAGCACCCACTCTGCCTGATGGCAACAGCAAACCATAGTTTTTCTTCTTTCCTTCCTTTTCAGTGTCCCTGACTGGACAATACCAAGGTGAAAAGAAGGAGGTATGCAATTTTGCAAACAAGTCCTTAGTTCCTGAAAGGTCAGAGAGCTGTACTGGGTTAATTTCTGGTGGAAAAAAGATTCTGGCCTCCCTTTCCAGTAATCAGGTTTTACTCTGGTTTTCAGAGCTCAATCACACAGCAGTCCTTTGAAATTCTAGGAAGATTTGCACCAGGCATTTCTCAAACATTTAAGAGCACTGGATTTGTATCCTATCATCTCCTTTATGTGAGATAGAGTTGCAAAGCGGATGATTTTTTATTTAAGCTCTTACTTTGCTTTCATATATTTCACAATTATTTGCATCTTTGGTGGGAACTGGCCCTGACCCTGAAGTTTTTCATGAAAGGAGGGGAGGAGAAAACTGAGTACACCCACATGGCATCCAGCAACAGCAAAAGTGAAGAGACATATTTTTGGCAGGAGTGGACAAGCTAGCTGGGAAAGTCAACAAAACAGCATGAATATCAGACTTGTCTTAAGCCAAACATTAAGCTTGTATAAGATACTGACTGGAGCAAGCTAGGTCCAGAGTAAGATTTTGATTTTTTTTTTTTTCTGAATATAATTCACCACTTAAGGTGCAAGAGTCAATGAAAGATTAATTCTGATCTGAGATTAAAGTTATTAAAAAAAAAAAAGACTTTTTTTTTTTTTCTGAAAGATTTAGAAAAGGAAAGCAGAAGTCACAAATATCCAAAACATACTGAAGTGAATCAGCTTGTTTAGTTTTATTTGCCAAACCAGAGGAAACTATAAAAGAGAAACAAATATTCTGAAACCTAAATAATAATTATTACTTTTTAAACTGCTCTTTGGGTAGTCTTAGAAGGGTAAAAAGATATAAATAAGTTCATATGCTCCATCTTTATATGCTTCATTACAAAAAAAAAAAGAAAATTATTCTAGAAAACAACTCAACATAAGAAAAAAAATTATTTTCTCCTTTTGCATTAATATGTACAAGATTAATATGTTTCCATTAACAACATGCAAAGATGAAAGGATCAAATATCTTCAATGTCAAAATAAGGTAGTAAGGCACAATAATAATCTCTTAGCATCAGTAACTTGAACAGAAAAAAACCCAAAATTTAAACTAGTTAAACTATAAGTGATATCCGCAATTCAAAATCTTCAGGGTCTTTGGATCATATCAGCAAGGTTCCAGCTAAACAATTGTTATTGTCAAAATGCTTTATTTAGCCTATCATGATGATTTTAATCTCTGGGTTTGTCTCTAATATTCTATAATATACCAAAAGTAATTGGCTGCACTGAGATTTCATGGATCAGCTGATTAGAACACTTATGGAGGCTGATAATATAAAAAAGTAGAAATGGAAGTTGATGGAAATTAGCATAGGAGATGTCTACCAAGTGCTTTGTAAGGACAAGAATCCTAAGAAGGTCATTCAAAGTCCATTGGTATGACGTGAAACAGATGAGCTGGAGGTGAATTCATAAGGTAGTCAGGAGACTGCAGTCAGAGCTCAGCAAAGGAAATGCTACTAAATACCAATGATAAGAATTGACATTTGCATCAATGGATGCCAGCTGTGTGAGCTCAGCTTCAGAAAGCACAACTTTTGAAGGGAGAGAAACACCCCTGTGGGCACTGCGTCAAATTTACCTTCAAAATTAGTTATTTAGAGTATGTAGAAAGAAAAAACATATAGCAATAATTTGATTACATCAAAATTATTTCTAAAATGAAAATAATATTAGCATTTTGTGCCCATATTTCATAATATTTAGGTAAGACTGCATTTATTTTAACATTACTGATCTCATCACTGTTTTTCATCATATATAGTCGCAATGAGATAAAAAATGAGAAAGTACATTAAAAGCTCATTGCTTTTCATCTCTCTTATTTCAAGCAATAATTATTTTTGCATGCATTTTAGCAATTTTGCAATAATTTCATTGCAGAAACTGTCATGTGTATGGAAAAATGTTCATTACCAGCAACATATGAAATGAAGCCCCATCCCTGGAAACGTTCAAGGCCAGGCTGGATGGGGCTCTGAGCAACCTGATCTAGTCAAGGAGGTCCCTGCTTCTTGCAGGGGGGTTGGACTAGATGACCTTTGAAGGTCCCTTCCAACTCTAACCATTCTATGATTCTATGATTCTAAGCTGACATTTCAGACATTCCAAAGTGTAGTAACCCAAACATTAAACTTACGGCAGCTTCTTACTCACATGGTCTCTCCAGTAAGCAGAGTTTTGAAAACACACTGCCTTAAACTGTTAATACATCTAATTGAAAAATGTATATATTTTATCCATCTCTTTGAAAGTATAGTTTATAATTTTTTGTGCATATAATCTACATATCTACTGAATAGATATCAGTTCCCATCACGAGATACAGCACAGATTTTTATTTCCTCTGAAATATACAGTATTACAGATGGATTTAATAACTTGTACACAGATTACTGTGTCTACATTATTGCTGTCCCTGGGGTCAAATTTTAGTAAAACTATCCCCAAAGTGTGTTTCCCCCAAGATGTGTTCCCCATTACCCTATCATTCTGCTGAACATTTCTTTCCATTATCCTTTTGTGAGATTTTGTCATCAGTTTATAACGCCATACTCTGAAGGTTAAGTAATACTCTGGCAATACAAATGTCTGCTGGGGAGTAGAAATCTTTTAAAAAAATACAAATGGATTATTTCTTCTGCAAATGGCAGTTGGTGGATCAGGTTAAGCAATTTATTCCTAAAGAAATAGATGTCATTTTCCCAGTGTATGCCAATGGAAACATAAATTTCTTCACTATATGTAAGCGTGTTAATTAATGAATTTTGTCTAGAGTTAATAGGGCTTAGTTTATTCAAGACTTGTAGTAGACTCTATATCTTGAAAAATTTACAGATGTTATTAGTAACTCTACAGTCCATTTAATGCAAGAGAGCTTTATACACTTTTTATCAACTTAATATTAAGAAGTAACCTCTGTCATCTTTTGCAGTGTTCTCATTTCAAGTAGAGAAACTGATAGCTGTGTAGACTGCTTAGTGATGTAGCATGATACAAATAGGAAAAGTAATAGAATGGGCTGAGATAGAGCGAGAGAAACAACACATCTAATTGAAACAGCAAGAATTAAGCGAACAGGATGGAATTTATCTCATCTGTGTTTAGCCATTTTAGCCAGGCTATTAGTAAACATGCTTATTCATCCAAGCAGTACTGTGCTCAAAAATAATCAAGTCTACAGTTTCATGCCTCACTGGAAAAGACAAGGCTGATCTGGTCTGTGATCACTAGTGTAAATAAAGAATAGCTTCATTTAACCTAGTTGTATTCCAGCAGTGTAAAGACAACTGAGACCCGAAGATATTGAGAGTGTCTCTAACACAGATCTGATCTGTGAAAACCCAGGTATACGAGTATACCAGTCACTCAAACAGTCATGATTATTGTAACCACTTCCTATCTATTCAGAAATTTCATTTTACATTCCTGTCTTCATGCTCATCAGACTCCAGTCTGATTACTTTCAGATTATTAATATGAACCTAGACTAAACCCTAGCTTTCGACTCTAAGTAGTCCTCTAAAAATATCCTTTATTTTCTCACAAAAGACCCCTAGTACCTCCTCTGCCACTATTATCCTCCCCTGGAAGCTTGTTATATGACCTTTTTTGTAGATGTGCTCTGACTGCTAATAAAATCTGGGGATCCTTTCTGATAGCTGTAACGGGAGCTGCAATGATCTCTCATCTGAGACAAAGCTAACTAACATCAAATGGCCTTTGGATTAGCTCCTGAAGGAAGAATGGCACAATTCAAGATCAGTTAATCTGAGTTTAATACATCTACTGTTGTGCAATGCCCAGTGAGTGAGTTTCATACTATGCAGCCTAAAATTGCAATTACGTTTTATATAAATCACATAAAATTATATAAATTCCAAATTATTTTATGTTCTAAATGATAAATGTAATATAAAATTACAAACTTTTCTATTATTTAAAATAAATAAATTTTATAAAATTACATTTTATAGTAGCCCTTATAAGTGCTATTAAAAACTTTCTCAGGAAGCCCTTGGCTAACAGCTGGTTATAGACTTGGAGAAGTGTTCTCTGGAAGTAGTCCTATACACTTGTCTCACCTTTGTATGCTTAAAATGCATTTACACAGACTCACCACACTATGTAGGCTGAAATTTTTTACCTTCAAGACCTATGTAATTTTACAGTGGAAACTTAGGAATATCTTGTGTTATGAACCATTGAAATAACAGTTTTAGCCTGAAAGGGCAGTTTGGCAACTATGCGTACAGATCCAGCCTTTATACTCTCTGTGTCCATTTTATCATCTTTAACATTGATAGACTGTAATACTGAGAGATTAACCCTGAACTACTGTTAGTTCACAGGGTGAAAAGAAAATAATCAGAGAGTCTTCACTTAGCCGTTTGAAAATTTAAAAGCTTTATGTAAATGTAAAGCCTAAAATGTATTACTGCCAAATACCAAAGCATTTAGGGATACATTTTCAATGCTCTCTGCAATGTGATAGGTTGAGTAGTAATCAGTGATATTTTGAAAAGGAAATATCTGGTTAAACATTTAATACATGGCAATGAAGGCAAATTTGGTTGTAAAAAACCTTGTTTATTACCAGTATACAGTCAAGAGCTTATTTAACTCTTGTTAAAAACTCTGTCCCTGACTAAGGGAAGAAAGGATTCTATTTTTTTTCAATAAAATAAACTTTGAGTATAGGCTTTTTCAGGTTAGTTTTTTTTCCAGTGATGTTCAGTTTGTTAATCATCTAAATACATACTTGCAAAAAAGGTAAACTTATGTCTATACTGACGGAGGATTTAATTCAAATTCCTGTAGATAAATAAACATACATCTAGTATCTTTTTTTCTCTAAAGAATGATTAGTAGGATTATTTCATTTTGCATGTTTTGATCACACAAAGAGGAAATGGAGAAAATTTCAGATCATTAGGCCAGGTTCATTGCTGATGTTACTCCACAGATTTCAGGGAAAATACACTTGGGGAGAATTTGACCCAGAAAATCTGAATCTTTTTGCATATAATGAAACTGATTAAGGTCAACACCTGAAGGCAGGGTTGTTACGCCACAAATTAAATCGTTCCAATAGTTTTAATTTCTTTTTTTTGAAAAATTGTACTTCCATAAAGAAATCTTCTTAAAGCATTTCCACTTCCTGTTTTGTATTCAACCTAAATATATGGAACCCTTAACTCCAAATAATGTTATTTCACAGACAGTAGAATATAGTTTTTAACATAAAAAACCTGAGATCATACATGTCACTCTTCAGCTCAGATTACACAAAAATTTAAGGTGGACAAAGCAGAAACAAGGACACTTCCCAGCAATTTCAGTCAGGAAGCTTTATCTTCCTCTTAGTCTCTGTAGGCCGGATCTTCAGCTGGTACAGGTTTGCACAGCTGTCCTGAAGCGAAAGAAACCATAGAGCTCTAACTCATCCAATAATCTCGTTCTGTATGAACAAACACACATGATGCAGATAGACCTAAAGCATTTTCTTAAGTAGCATTATGTATCTAATGGAAGAAACAATTAGAATTCAGGTCACATTAAATACTAATGGTTTATTAAACATTTTAAGCTGATGCTGATACTGGGGTTTTTTTTGTCCTTCAAAGCTGTGAGATGATATAGACACTAAATAACAAATTCTGTAGATAGAATGGGTTTTCTTTCCTTGTAAATTAAATTTTAAACATTTAAACATTCTTTTTAAAATCTAAAATCTTTTCTTTAAAGGTGTAACATAAATTCTTGTTATAACTTCCTTTTCATGATGTAGTGCATGTAATACCTAACAGAGGGAATGTTGTTGTCTAATTTACACCTGTTGCGTGGCAAGGATATAAAAAGATATATCAAAGGTATTGCTGTATCAGTTTGACAGTGCCACGTTTTTGGTGAAATGCTATGAGTCAGTTAACAAATTCTACTCCATTCTTCTTAAAGAATACAAAAGCATTTTGTAGCACAAATTATTAATGTGTAGATGGCTATACCAATGTTGAAGAAAGTAACAAAAAAATTAATTGTTTCCAATGTTATGAAAATTATTGCAAAGGTCTTTAATGGATCATTTTTCTTTTCCCCTCCATACTGCAGGAGTAGTGTCCCCAGAATGATAATAATCTATTTCTCTCTTCACACTACTGGGCTGGGAGTGACCTCACCTGACCCAATTGAAATTGATTTTGTTGTTGAACTCCTTGCTAGTGCAAATTAATCTTAGATCCATACAAAATCAGGGAACCAAGACACAGAGTACAAAGACCTCAAGTACTGAGGGAAAAAAAAAATTAGTTCTGGAAAAAATATTTTAAGTTTGGAAAGATAAATGGTTACAATGACTTGCTTTGATAGAACATCTGTAGGATAGGAGAAGAGAATGACAAGGGCTCTGTGAAAAAGCTGTAACTTAATAGCCTAATTTCCTGCCTGGCCCCAAAGAAATACCTGACTGTTTCTGACAGTTGACGAAAATGCACAAGGATTTGATTTGCTCACCAGTGTGGGACAAGTTCAGTCCCATCTCTCCCTCAGTTCCCTTGAGCTACTTGGATACAGTAGACAGGCTCTATTACCAGTTTCCACCTTTTTTTTTTTTTATAAAAATACATGGCTTGCTTTTCTTTTTTTTTCTCCTAAAGAAATGCCTGCCCCCTTTTTTTATCTGTTTCGGTATTTGTCTTGTTTCAACTGTTACAGCCGATCTTCCCAGCCATTTGAAACAATATGCATTTCAATAAATTCTTATGTCTCAAGAAATGTCTAAAAGCAAAAAGAAACCTTACCTTTGCAGACCTATATTGTTATTCTCCCTTAGAGAATCTATTCTATGCTACATGGGTTCTCCTGTAGAAAGTGCTGAATATAGCTAGCATACTGACCTTATTTTTACACTCTGTAAAGGATTCCTCTGAACACCATGGCCTTTGACAGAACTCAAAGTTATCTGATATCGGAGGGCCATCTGATATTGGAGAGCCCCTGCAGCCTGTATTACTATAAAAACTAATCACTAATGCCTGATTTGTCAAGCTAAATATGGAAAAAAATGTGTAACAAATAGCTTTGTCTTGAGACTTACATGCTTCTTGAAAAAAATCCATGATAAATGTTATATCCCGAAATAAAATGTTCCAATATGGTATAAATGAATGCTAAATAATTCAAATGGAATAAATTAAGACTCAGCCATTGTGCAAAACCATTTATTGTAGAGCTGAAAAAGATCTGAGGGTAAAAAAAAGGGGGAGGGGGGAGAAAAAATAGTCAGCAACCTTCCTCATTTCAGTGTGTAAGCTGACTATGTCTTGATTTGCTAATTTAGGTATTGTGCTTACAGATACAAATATGAATGCACATTTTTTTCCTTTGCTTTTTTTTTTCAGTGAAAAATTATGCCTAGTTTAAAATTAAAACAACTTTACAAGTAACTTTTGATTAACAAGTTGCTTTAAAATATGAAACTAGAAGTATAATGAGGTGTTTAAGTAAAGAACACAAAGCTGAAAATCCATACAGCTTTTCTCAGACTAGTCTGGAAGCCTACTTGAAAACTCCATGAGCTATAGAGATGAGCAAAGCAGTCATAGATGAACAAGTACTAAAATGTAAATCAGGACTGAATGAGTCAGGAAGATCTATCTAGTCTCAGTGTCATGATGGGGAAGAAGTTATGATGTGGTGGTTTCTAAGCACACTTTAAATTCCAGTCTATGCAAACTTAATTTATTGAAGCACTCATACTGTATTAGACAAGTAGTCCCAAGCTCCACTGTCCAAATAGGCAAATCAGTTCACCTGTCTACCCCTTTTGCCAGCCTTTATCTATCTTATTTCAACATACACTCTTACTGACATGGACCTGATATTTCTTTCTGTTCTCCTTCCACAGCAAAGTCTTAGTCATAGGGTACTGCTATGTCTTTTTGTATTGGCTTGAAACATGAGATTAAATGAACATGGACTGAAGAGAGTTCCAGATTTTCTTGAGGGTGAAAAACAGGACAGAGATGTGTAGAAAGACTGGTCCTTTCCCATTATTAGTAGCTAATGTGGTTCATGCATACTTGTAGGGCACAAGATGTGTTCACAGCTACAAGACTTCACAGATTGCATAAACACGTGAGCTCAGAGAACCATATCTGCAGCAATGCTTTGAGGATGATGCTGCAGTTGCTTAGTTGATAGTCCTACCTGCATCTCTCTAGTGAGCTCACAGTAACCTCTCAAATGGTAAACATGGGAAAATTAAAAAAAAAAAAAAAAAAAAAAAAAAAAAAAAGGAAACACAAAGACAGGCCTTTTGGGCCAACACTATAAAATAACAGGGAAATATCTACAGAACTAGGAAGTTGTGCTGGATGATGCAAAAAGCCAAGCCTTCCCACAGAATTGGTTTTAGATACAATGGATACCTACACTCCATTCTCCTACAATTTTTATTTTTCAATAGCTTAAATAATATTTTTATTTCTGAGAGACTGAGGGCATGATTATATATTTCTATGCATAATGATTATATATACAACAAACGCAATATGTTGAGTTAACAAGAACATCCAGTAATAAATAAACTGTCTATGCCTTCCTCTTCCCGGAGCTAAGGATAGACTGGAAAATGTGTTTGCTTTTCATCATGAAAGAGCAATAATTTTAGAAACTGGATAATATTTCAGGACAAAAGGGTCTGTATTAACATTATGGAATGCAAATTATGAAGCATCTTTCTTGATACATTTTTGCAAAATTCCACTTATTTTACTGATAATACGCTAATTTGTGTCTAGGCAGAATTATTCTTGCAATATATGTCTTTAATTTCACAGATTTGAAAACATTACTAGCAAAGCACTGTTTATGTGAAGAGTTCTAAAAGTACCAGCAGTTAAATGTACCTTAAAAAAATACCATGATGCTTAAATGAGTTTAAAATACTATACAAAATGGCTAGAAAATAAAAGATGTTTGCAAATGGACATCTCTATTCCACGGCAATGCAGTGTCTGCTAAAATACTGGGTTTGTAAGTCACAGAGATCGTGTTTGTGATGACAAATGAAGGGCTGAAATTTAATGTAAAATAAATCTAAAAGTAAAATCAGTTGATATGAAACTCTCAAAGATATTTTCTAACTTTTCAGCTTTTTAAGGGTTGTATTCATCACTAATCAAAACCAAAATGTGATGACTAATGCAGAATTCACTGAACTAAATCTGTTGTCTGAAAGGAGATGAGGTTTAAAATGAGAAGACAGAACCCATGCCCTCATTTCTACAGAAACACCAAATGGTTTTTATATAGGTTATTTTCTAACAAGTACAAAATACTAAAGAGATCAGTAAACACTTCCTGATTGATTGTTTAACTGGTCAGAACAGGTTATGTCCACTTAGTAACTGAGTTATCATACAGAGTTAATCAATGCCGTAATTACAAAAGACAGGAAAGTAAAGAGGAAAAGAAGTCATAATAAATTATTGCAAACATGTTTCTTCTGTTTCTCCAGAACATTTCCCCCCAAAATATTATAACTGTTTCTAAAACAAACTACAGTTTTGGTGTACAAGACAATAAAGATGTTCAATAACATCAGAGAAATTTCAAAAGTTATTTAATTTCTTATATTTTGAAATGTCTCAAAAAAGTTCAGTAAAACAAGTTCTGAAAATTCCTGGTAGTAATAAAGAATTAAAGCACTTGTGTTCACAAGTTCATTTTAGAGGGAAAAAAAAAGTTAAAATCCTACTGTGGGATAACAGTATACCAATTGGCTAAGCAAGTGATTGGTAACAAAACAATTATCATTTCTATGATAATTAGGCTCCCGAAACACATGGAAACAGTTTCTAGAAGTGAAACTGTGGTAGAACCTGATGATAGAAATACAAAGTGCTTCTGCTGTTGGTTACAAGCCACAAAAAATATAGTCACATGTATGACATAGGAATGACAGAATTATTTGTTTCTCTGAAATTTTTCTTATCCATATTTACCTATAAACTAGTGTTGCTTCTGTACTTACTGTAGCAAGTGACATACATAATAAAGCCCAATGGGCATAAAAATGTGAAAATCTTCACATTAGTCTTTTCATGAGTCAAAATTTGAATTAGCCTGAGGTCCAAGGACCTGATCCCTTCCCCTCATCACTCATGTTGGAAAGATGTTGGATTAATCCTGGGTTCTTTTGAAGGGAACACGGTAGTTCTTCCTCAAAAAGCACCTCAGTATGTAGCTGATCTGTAGGTCTTTTACAGCACACAATATTGATACCAGGTCTGACTCCCTCTGCCATACTTCAACCAGTATCCCATCAGATTCTTGTGTCCCTAAACTCCTTCACATGCTCTCATGTCACAGGACATGGTATGCAGGGTATGCAGCACATATGCATGGTTTTGTAATGTATACAAGCCCAGTCGTACACCCTTCAGCCTGGTGCTAGAGTACATTGTCAGAAGTTAATTAGCGAAGATGAAGGTGGTGTCCTAACCTAGAGGAAGTCAAAGTGTGAAGTACTAAACCATCGTAGAGGCACAGTCACGAAGGATCTGCAACACCAGGGAGAACGGTCCACAGATGAGTGTCTTTGGAGTAACATATACCCACCACTGTCACAGTGCAGTGTTCTAGACAGCTTAAATTGGCTGCTAAGAAATGGGGATATCGACCCTTGGGGAATAAAACAGGATGAGCTTTTCCGAGCTGCTCCCACAATCTGCTGCTTTGTGTCCTGGAGACATAACGGTGCTCATGTGTTTCAGGGGAGTGGGACTCCCTTCAGCTCTCTGAGAGGTTGTGCGGTCCTTTTTCTTCTATCCAGAGGAATCTTCTCATTGCTCTAAAAGTATTCTGGATTAGGCTGTACATCATCAACCATTTCTGGACACAGGTAGCCCCACTACCATTTACCTGTAATTAAATGTGGTTGTATTTGCCCTCTTTCCATAGAATCACTGTATGGTAGGCACCAGTGATGCTAGATACCATCCTTAAAAGGGCATAAAACATACACGTTACTGCATAGCATGTTATTATTTTTTCTTGACAAGGCTTTAGTGTATCAATGGCTGTTAAACATACTTTTGCCAAGGATCTGCAAGGCATCTAATTTATGGTCACTGCCTAACAGACTGTTTAAATGTTAATGAATCAGGTAGGTGAATTACATGCAAGAATAGCTGCATATAGTTATTTCAGACAGGCTGAAAAGGATGGAATTACCAATGCAGCTCACATGCCACTAATGCTAAAATGTGAAATTTGTTTCAAAGTTACACATACATATATTCCAGCTTCAGCATCAGTAATGTTTGGTAAAACTGTGTGGTTGCCAAGTTAATGAATTTTATCCTGTCTCTCTGTATAAGCCTTTAATCATGTGCTAAGGAGGAATTGCATGCAAGGGAAGAAATTGTTTTATCCCTCACTTTCTAAGATGGAAGTTGTGATTATGTGTACGAGGGGTACACTGGAAATTAATCAAACACTCACTTTTAATAATCTTACTGCACTGTTACAGTAGGATATTTCACCCTTACAAATAGGAATCATTCTCTGTTTCCCTATTTCTTCATCTTCATCATAAAGCAAATCCCTAACTGGAAGGATATTTTCCTTAATCATATGGAAATATAGAATCAATTTGCTGATGAGGGACCTCAAATAAAAGTTATGAGTTTTATGGTCGATTGATTATTAAAAATACTTCAGCAGTTGTCTCAGAGGTCCAGAGCAATTATAAAATTCTACAGGATTCCAATTTGAATAGCTATTTTGAGAGACAGAGTCTCAAAATACTGTGTATTCACTGAATGCAAACAATTGCATTGCTTTTGTTTAAGCCCTGGAGGAAAAAAAAAGAAAAAAAAAAGAAAAAGACAAGAAAAACATGGAAGTTTATGGATTCTCTTAGAATAAAATTATTTTTAATACTTGATTTAAAATCATGCAAAACCTCATAATGACAGCTGACAAAATAGCCTGTGTACTGAAGTCATCTAAAGATATAACAAAAAAACCTAGAAGCAAAAAAAAAGCCAATACATTCTATATAGGCAAAAACAGATTAATAAATTTAACAGAGTTCACTCATCTTATTCTTGAATTTGCACATACAAATCAGGCACTTGGCATCACTGAAAAGAAGCCTCATTATAACTAGAATAAAAACCAAGTCTACGGAGCAAGCTCTTTATTTACTAGAAAGAAAATCATAAGCATTTTGGTCTTGGTCAACAACTCCATCTGTCCATTAAATACCATCCATTAAAGAGACACACAACAGAGTGAACATAAAAGATGCATGCACTGCTTTCCAGGTTTTTTCAGTATTTCAAAGGCTTATGCTCTAGTAGTCCTTTTTCCTTTCCACTCTCCTTTTCTCTGCATCCACTGCTTTGATATATTCCCATATTAATCTATTTCACCACATCTCAAACTGTGCTGACCCTTTTGTATTTCCCAGTTGCCCGCAGATACACATTTATACAACTGTGATGCAATCCACTTCCCATCAGACAATGTTTCACTATAGTTTCAGCTCCTCTTAGTGACTTTTCATGCCTATTTGCTTCAAAGAGGAAAGAAGGATTGACAAGACTTACTTATATATATTTTTTTCTACCTAAAAAAACCAAACAACTCTATAATAACAATATAATAAATTTCTTATATTCCTGATACAGCTTTGTATATCTTTTGGCTAATGCAGTCCCCAATTTCTCTATGTATACAGAAAATAAATATAACAGTTCTTTAGTTATACGATAAATTATGTACAAGGATCCTTTAGTCCTGAAGAAGGCAAATGATGAGCTACCACATTACTGATACAGGTTGTGAATATATAAAGTAATAATGCCAGTGACAGCCACATATAAGATTCCTGAGGAAGTAAATATCAGGTTTTCTGAGGATCATGATAGACACCAGCATATTAAAACCCTTCTTGATGACAGTCTTTATTTATTTCAAGGGAAGCTAACTGTCTAAATCAAGAAAGAACTTTTAAAAATCATACTATGTTTAAAAGTCTGGTCTTAAACATTAATAGAGACTTTACTATAAATGCAACACATCTTCTGTAATCTGGCTAGAGCTGCATACAGCATTAATTTTTGTCAATCTTTTAGTGTAATATTCAAATATTGATCTGCAGAGAGATTTGCAGGGACTGTATGTAATGAAAGCAAGTAACAACTAAATGTTAAAAGATCCCTCTTCACTGGTAAGTCTTAGCAGATCTACCAGGTTTTCTTCTATTCATGTCCCTGACCTTCATCAAATACCTAATACTTTCATATGATTTCCAAGTGAAGATGTATGTCACGAAAATGATTCTACAGCTGCAAAAAGCAAAACACACTGTACCCCTTGGCAGCCATGCAAAGCAGTTTTCTCTCAGAAGAAAGGAATATGCACAGAATGAGGCTAGAAGAAAAAAAAACATTTATCTCACCATTAGCCATTAGTCAAGGACATTTATAATTGCTGTTCTTTACAGTTGCTCCTTGATGGTGCTGCTTCCTTCACAGTATCTCTGTAATTCATGTAGGAATTACTTTTAGGTAACTGTAAGCCTCACCAACTCCCATGATGCTAGTTCTGAAAAAAAATAGTGATAGGTGAAATAACCACATGATTTGTTCTGCTTACATCTTTCTGAGTTTATCCTTCAGTCCAGTATTAGCCTTTCTAATATAAGTTTTTATGAATAAGTAGGTGACCACCCAAAAAAATTCCTAGTGACAGCGCAATGCCCACTCACCTTTCAATCAATACTGCATGCACAATGCTACTGAGAATGAAAGGATCTTAAGAACTAATATACATGTGCTGCCAAGACTGAGAAGTCATTCAATCAAAGCATTTTCTTCAATATAATTAAGGCAAGATATTGTGATTCTCATTCAGGCAAAATTGTCACCAAAATAAATTGATTTTTGGAGGAAGAGAACGATGTGAAACATATGGGAGGATTTCAAGCCACATGAATATAGTGTCATAAACTGTACTCTGATATTTAATTGTCCTTTCCATGCCTAATTAGATGACCTTCAAGGGTGAAAGGCAGAAAAGTATCTGTAGGAAGGAGCAAAAGGAAGAAAAAGAATGTTTGTGAAGGAAAAGGGTGCTTGAGTCTTCCTCCTCAGCAGGCTGCTTGCAGGGTATCAGACAATGGAGAGCTCTGTGCTCCGAATGCCAGAGGGCTTTGCTGTCAGGCCCTCATGCTGCATTATGCGTACAAGAACTTTTCTTTTCCAGAGTCATGATAACATAATACCTTTCAATTTGAATGTAGCATAAGGTCCTCATAAACATCCAGCTGCACTCATAAAAACTTCCCTTTCATAGGTGAACTCCCAAACAGTTCAAGAATGCTTTTTAAAATGAAGTAAAAATACCTAGCGTCCATCTGCAAGTTTCTGGTAGGAAAGTACAGAGTGCAAGTGAAAATCACTTGTATGTTTTGTCAATAAGTAGAAAACCTATATTCACTGCCACACTGGTAAGCAAAAGCAAACACAAACAGATGATTTAGCACCCCAGGTAGTCATATAAGACAAATGTTCATGTGTGCAAGTGCAAATGCCCTAGCACATGGCCATAATAATTATATTGAGATGTACTCTATTCACGCTTAAATGTTTGGCTTTTATGATATTGTACACTGCTAATATTTTACCCAGTTTGCAGCTTTAAACTTGTACAGGTAACCATTCTCTAAAAAAATAGTTCTCTTGTGTGAGTTGGCAATCATTTCAGTTGGCACTGAAACACACTATATTAGGGATACATTAATAAAAGTTTCTTCCTTAACTTGCACATTTGACTTGTGATTTTCAAGTAAAACTCCTAATTTAACTTTTCATTATTGGGTCAAACACAGCAAGGGGCAAGTGTAAAGCTAAAACTGCCATTTCCAAACTCATCTCTACTCATTCTGCTACCTTGTCAACACATTCATACCCTCGCCTATGGGGACAAATGGTCCTGCAGGCACAGACTTTTATTATTTATCAAGAAATATCCAGACAGGAGGTTATAAACTAGCAAAGGCCTCCTGAAACAAATACCTAAGTTTTGTATAATCACCTGAGGAGGTCTGGAAAGTCATGCCAAGTCAATCCCGTAGCACTTGTCATCTACAGGCTGAAAATATGCATACTCTAGGTGCAGGGAGACCATATTTCACCCATAATGCTGTGTGGTATGCAAAGAATTAGCATCTAATATGATTTTCTAAAGTTGATGAAATTGAGAAGATAGCGCATTCAGCAAAGCAAAATATTCTTACTGTTTCCATGCACATTTATTTAAGAACTGAGCAAAAGTTAAAAAATCTTTTGCAAATACTTACAAAGAGTTCATCAAATTTGTCATAAAAGTGTCATTTAATGTAGAAATTGCTAGATATATTGAGGAAAGTATAATAGAAATAGGAAAAGTGTATAACATTTAAAATCTCTCCCTGATCCAGTTTCTATCTCCCTTTTCTTTTTGACTGTGCATCTCACTTTTATTCAGTCTGTAATCAATGATTTCAGTAATGCTTCCTAATTTCAGTAGGATTCTAGCATTTTATCCTCACTACACTTACTACACAAGCAACTAATTTGACATAGATGAACATGGCTGCACGATTAAAACCAAATGCATATGAATAATCTTACTTGCACCATAAAAATTCAAAAGATCAGGCTAATAAATTACACCTTTCTGGAGAAGATGTTTTCTGCCTGATTCTCAGCTCAGTAACAATGACATTGCTTCACTGTCCTCACTGAAGAGACTTCTGAATTATTTTGGTTTATTCGAGAATTAATTTCCTACAGTGTTGGCATACATCAAATGTAATTTTACACAGGAAAAGGTGCTACAATAGTAATACATAAAACAAAAATGCTGCAAACAACATGGCAGCATGCCTTGTAGGCAAAGGAAATTCTGGTCTGCCTTTCTGATCCTTTCTGTCTCAAAATTATTTTTGCTATTTACAGTGATAATTGTGAGAACTACCATACAATAATTTTCAAATAGAAATCACATTGTTTTTTAAACACAGATTTATTTTCTTAAATCAGGCTTAACCCTGCCTGAAATTAATTCTAGATAATTGTTTCTCATATTTCCCATCTCAATGCTTCTTAAAACTAAAAGGATACCATAGTCTCCATTTACTTCTTAGTGTGCATGTAATTAAAAAGAGACACATGCACACACAGAGAAAGCATAGACTCACCTATATCAGCAGGGAGGTCAAAGGGCCTAATGGACAGCAAATTGGAACTCCCTTCCCGGTGGTCTGCAATGGTAAGAGCTGAAGTAGTGCAGTAACAAGATCTCCATGTGTACAAGGAGTTCACCTTCTCAATTTGATAAGATTTCAATCCCGTCCAGAAAAGGGCACAATCACGTCTTTGTACCACCTGTGCGAAAAATTCATGCTTACTTTCTTTTGACCCCTTTCCAAACTCCACATTCAAACTCTAAATTTTTACATTAATAATTAAAAAAATGTGACGTGGGGGTGGCTTACAGCTAAAATAGTCATACTTGCATAAAATACAAATACATACAATACAAAAGGTACAAATATTGTAAGCACCAGAGAGAAGTCCATATTGGCAGGCTTTGGTGGTTGGTGGAATTTTTCCAGTAGTTAACTGCACATGTCAGTTAAGTTCAAGATACATAAAAATCTTTCTTGAAAACTACTTCAGTTCACTTAAACTGTAGCAAATATGCACTCTCAGGGCCACATTCACTACCGTATTTCAATCACGCTGCAATGCCATAGTGATGCCAACACTAAACTCAACTTTCTCACCACTTTAGACATATCACAGATTTTCTTCACAGAAGAGACATTGAACAGCCAGGAGTATGTATGAATCTAGCCTATTTGGGGACATTTTAACATTAAAAAAATTAATAAAATGTCACTTGACTCTCACTTATCATCACTCACTCCACTGTGTCATCTAAATCACAGAAAGGAAGCTGCTCACCTTACTATTGAATTTTGTCTCCGTATGTCTTTTTGATTCCTCACATTAACCAATAGGCAATTAAAAAAATCAGCAGAACAGACAGGTTGCAGACAGCCAACTTAAATTTCACACTGTTGATTAATTCTGAGAGAATGAACACTACCAGAAGTTTCATTTTATTGTCATATCAAATCTTCGCATTTAACACTATTATGCATCTATCATTCATTCTGCAAATCAAATGTGCTTGTTCTTTGTACTTGACTACATTTTTTAAACTTCTGTTTGTCTGCTCAGAGTTACTCATGTATTTGTTGGAAGAATATGGGATGAGCATATTTTGTGTACATAAGTTTCAAGGTCCTATATCATTCAAGTCGCCATCAAACGAGGCTTGTCAAATTGCAAATCTTGAAATGCAATACAAGCAGACAATTTACCCACTGTAGCCAGGACATTTGAAAAAAACAATCTCTAGCCTTAAAAAGAGAACAAAGAAACTTTATAGAGATTTACTGGCAACTTCTCTTCTTCACTTCTGCTCTAACACACAGAAAGGAGAAAATATACTGGAAGCAGTCCAAATGCATGGCAGATAAGAGAGGAATCATGCTATTAGTATGAAATAAATGACCCTGTATCCTATCTTAATTGACAGAGGGACTAGGCTGATACCAAATTAGAAGATCAGAAAGAGCTCTCTGATGTTACCATGTCTTACTTGCAGCAATCAGATCTCCAGGCCAAGAGAGCACTGAGTCTTGAAGACTGAGACAAAAAAGGTGTTCCGCAACAAGGGCAAGAATGGTATCCTTCCAAATAAGCATATCTTAGTAATAAGTTTTCAGAGTTCAGGAAGAATGAGGAAAAGAGGTCTCCATGCTCTTAATATGACTTCCAGAAAGTTTAAAACACCTTAAATTCCACACAATGAGATGCCAACAAGATGATATTCTTAAATAGGTTCACAGGTGAACAATGCACCTGATATAAAAGAAATTTAACTTGCAAGCTAAAACCATCAGGTCCCAAACTGAACACAGAATAGATTTAAATGGTGAATTATTTTATGATAATTGGGTTTTAGCCAGGAAATATGATATTTTTAATGAAATCTGGAATCTGACTGATAAACACTGACTTAAAATTAGTAGTTCATACTATTTTAACATTTTAAAATAAAGGAAAAAAAGTCAATCAATAGGTATAGAGTGAGCTGAAAACTCACTCTTATATCTTCAGAAAGTAATTGCATTTAGAGAGTCCTAATCCTATTATTGTCTTATAACAGTTCGAAAGACCTACCCTCATTCAACTTCTTCATAAGGTTTAATACAGTGACATGCCACACGTAGGAATAAAGATTACTGGTTACCCCAACTTTGTGGATTGCCTTTTGGAAAGCAACTATTCAAAGATATTTGAGTTATGCTGGTTAATAAACTTAACATGAACTTGCAATGGAGTGGTGCAGATAGAAAATCAAGTGTGATCCCTCCGTGTAAGTGAAAAATTATATACAGGATTGGAGAGATATGACACCTTTGTATATGGGAAGACTTTTACTGGAATGCAGTGTTTAGCTCTTGTATCAGCTACTTGAAAAGCCAGTTGACAAAACAGAAAAGTCTGCAGGAAAGAGGGGAAAAAAAAAAAAAAAGATTATGATAAAAAAAAAAAGCCTCTTTAAATGCACTCTTTGAAATGAAGGGGATTCAAAAGATGTCTTTCAAAAGTTCTACAAGTTGTTCATGAAAGAAAAAGATGTGACTTAACAACATCTTTGAATTATCAACTGACATAACCTGTAGAGGCTGGAATCTGAGGGCAGATCAAATCAGACTGGAAATAAACCAAATATTTTTAACATCAATAGTAATCAATCATTAGAACAGTTTACCTAAAGGTGTGATGGATTAGCTATCATTTGACATCTTTACTACCCAGTGTAAAGTTATCCACCTACAAACAAAAAAGAGAGGTCACACAAAATGCGCAGGTCAAACACACAGGATGGGGACCCTGAGATAGGATGGCAAGATTTTTAGGGATCTTCATGGATTACATGTAGAACTTTAGAGCCCTATACAAAATATTGCAGCCAAGAGAGCTAGCATGATCAGCAACTGTATAAACAGGACACAAAACAGAAAAATAGAGCTACTACCTCTGTATTTGTCATTGCTGCCACCACACGACACTGGAGTGCTTTATCAAAACGGTAAATTAGGCAGAGTTCAAAGGACTCAGGTAAAAATCGTAAGTCACATTAAACTCATACTCATTCCCAAAAGAAATGATGCTGTTTTGCTTGGAGGTTAAATAAGAATTAAAAATATTCAATACTGAGTTACATGAATTCTCCATTACTGGGAAGATTTGTCTGGATTTTACTTTTACTCAAGTATACATTATTTCTTTCTAAGAAGGAATGTTTTAGTCTATACAGAAATTAACATGAGAAAAAAAAAAAGTCATGCATTATACAATATGTCAAACTAAATATTTGTGGACTTCAAGACTCTATGTTTTCCAAAATAATAGATCTTTAATAGTAATGCATATGATAACCCACATGGTCCTATCCAAGTTTTCAGATACATAGATTTTGGCATCCTATCTGGCTTTAAAAAGCCCAACATTTTTCTTTTTTTTAAAAAGATAATCTTATTTTTGTTTGTTTTAAAAAATAAATTGCAGTATTTACCACAATTATTTGAAAATCTTTTGCCAAAACTTATTGATGAAGTAAGATTTTTCTTGAATAAGAGACAAAAAAAGTGTTTGTTCAAATCATTAGGTGTTACTAGGTATTCAGCCACAAAATTGGAGAGTATATTTTTGGTTTTTAGCTGATTTAAAACCAACATTTTTTATAATAAAACCATTTATGTAAAATAAAGAAAATAGTTGTCATAGAAAAGTCAACCTTTGCTCATGGGAGACTTAGAAGATAGCTTATTTGCTAAATTTCTTTAATTAAAAAAAGTAGATTACTTCCACTTGTAAACTTGTATGACAAGAGTATTTCACGCTGTCAGGTGCAATCGAGCACACATTCGTTCTGCCTACACTGTGAACCAGTGGGAGCAAGTGAGCTGTGGCCCCAAAACTGCCTGGGTCTTCAGCGTGGCACCTTGGCCATGCCTGCAGTAGTATGCCCCCTCTCAGGGAACTTCACATCATTTGTCTGTGCACATGTATCCCAGTCGGCACTGGTCAGGGCAGTGAAGGCCAGTTAGTGCTCTCAGGGTCCTTTCAACTCTTTACTAAAAGTTCCAAAAACAGAGGAGGAAATGTCTCCCTGAGGAGCTGAATTCGTTTTGTGCTGAAGAAACTGCAACATTACAAGCTGTGCCTTATTTAACAGGAAATTTGTTCCAGGTTTGAATGTAAAGGTTCATTACCTTTAGATAAACCTAGCCTGCATTTTCTTTTCTTTCCTTTCCTTTTCTTTCCTTTTCTTTCCTTTTTTATTTTCTTATGAAAGAAAGTGATTTAAGTTTGCATCATTCCAGATTTCCTTGAGAATATTTTGAAAAGCTCTTGCTGTTATCTAGATCAAGACTAAGATGAACCGCCAATTAATAGGTGTGGAGAAAAGTCAGTTCAGGAATATTTTAATACATGGCCCAAATATGACTATGGAAAAATAAATTATTTTCTTTGATATATGCTTAAGGGGAAGTCTCAGTAGGTATTTCACTTGAAAGATTACTCTGAGTACTCATGAAGTATACAATGAGGCTGCAATTGCTTCTGCATCGCTAAGGAAGATAAGAAAACGTTGATAAAGTAGGAATAAGTTTATGAAGGTTCCTTCTTTCCTCTGATTATACACAGAAAAATGGATCAAAACAAATTTCGGTATAATGGAGCAGATATTGTTAAAAGAGTTTTTAAATGTCTTTTGCCACCAGCTTTGTAAAGGCTAATTTAGAAAGAATAAGAAGGTAAAGATATTAAAAAGAATGAATTAATACATATATGAAAATAACTTACAAGCTCTCAGAGAGTCTTAGTATGACAAATAATAGAGACATAGTCCTGTTACTTGCAAGATGTAAACAAGACTTCCCTTTCACTTTCAGAAGTGTGAGGAGAGTGCTGCAAATTACATTTTGAGGTTTTGTTTTTAAAATTAAAGGAGAAAAAAAATCCAGAACCATCAATTTCACTGAGAGGAAATGCTTGAAGAGCACCTCTGATTTCTTAGGGCCCAGTGTAAGATTGGGCAGTATCAGGCATTCCTAATAGGGGTTAGTAGTTGATGATACATTTCATAGTGAAGCCGTTTTGCTTAGATACCTACATGAACAGATTCAAAAAGTCCAGTCTTAATCACATACACCTCAAACTTTTTTGTACCTTTAATACTCTTCTCACACATGCATCAATTTCCAGTCAAGGCAAGGATTTTCATTATTGTCCAGATGGTTTATGTGGTCACCAGTGAGCCGTATCTGTACAAAACACCTGTAGTTAGTAAAATGTACAATAAATTGTTTTTAGGATTACTTTTTTTCCCTATTTGTTTTTAATATGTGTGCATATTTTGAGGGCTTCCAAAGTGGTCAGCATACAGTAGCAGAACAAAGTCAAAACACTTCATGTGACATTGTAAAGACAACAAAAAGACGTCTAAAAAAAATTACTTAACATCGCCTCAGAAACAATAGTTCCAAGTTTCGTTAGAAAATTATGCAATGAGTGAACAAGTGCTTGTCAAATCACTTTGTAATTAAATTCATACATTTGTTCCTGTTTTAAAAATGGCCACATATTCCATCTGCCCATGCAAAATGCTTAAGTATTTTCAGCCAACTTCCCCAAGTAAACCTGTATACACATCACATGCAGCACGCTTCACAATTACAAAGGCCATGGCTGTAAAGTATTCTACTCAAGGCCAAGCGAATACCTTTCTTTGTCTTTTATTTCTTTTGTTAAAAGCATTTCAGAAGAAGAAAGGGTCATAGATTCTTTTTACAAAAGGATTATTAGGGCTTTCTAGAACCAGCTGGAACTGGTGCATCAGCTCTTTGAATGCAATCAGGGAGATTTTTTTTTCCTGGCCTTTTTCTCAAAAGAAAGCTGATCAGGGAGGGAGGAACAGAGCTGGTGCAAGCTACTTCGTATGGCAGCATTCTCATGATTGTGTGCATTTGTCCAAGGATTTAGGAAGTTCAGCCTAAAACTAGAAACCCTGACCAAAAATCCTTATTGAAGACATTTTTGAATCTTACCTCTTTTTTTTTGGCTGTTCTTGGCATTTGCACATACAGCTTTCCTACACTTGATGCAGTTGGAAGGACTCCTGAGAAACTATCTTTCTGTAAGAGGCCTCACTTCAGTTGTAGATCTTCTGTTATCGTTTCCACAAAAGCTAGAAAAGAACAGAAACTTTAGCTGCCTGTTAAAACCTTCAGGAAGCACATCTGGCAGAGAAGCAGTAACAGCTGGTCCCAGGAGGAGCTGTTCTGGTCATTTACAGAATATTCTCTGGAGAAAAAAAAAAACAAAACCAGAACAAAGAACCAAGCAAAATATGAAAAGGAGTCTGCAAAAAAAAAAAAAAATCTTAATGTGGTGACACGTGAACTCTGATGCTGTGAGTAAGGATGAAAAACAATTATAGAAAGCCCTGAACACGCTGGTGAATCACAGAGCCAGGCAGGCAGAAGTGTTGAGCTGAACTGCTTCCAGATGCTGGTCTGGATTCCCAGTGGCAACATGGTCCTTCACCCCGGGGAAAATTCCTTAAAATTCTGCCCCAGATCTGCATTTTATGTATCAACCCAGTTGTAGTAAAAGTCTAAACTCAGCATTTCGTGGTAGAAGACAGGGAAATGACAAAGATTAGATTCACAGAATTGCAGTACTGCTCAGGTTGGAAAGCACCTCTGGAGATCATCTAGTCCAATCTCCACTGCTCAAAGCAAAATCAGGCATAGCAGGCTGCCCAGGACCATGTCCAGTCAGGTTTTGAGTATCTCTGAGGGTGGACACTGCAATCTCTTTTGACAGCCTGTTCCAGCATTCAGCCACTTACATTGCAAAAGATTCCAGCAGCTCTGTTAAAGATACAGCAAACATTAAGAGTGAATCAGCTGAGCAGTTACAAGGTGTGTCTTGATTCACCATCTGATTCAAGGTGAACAGATTTACTCTCCAAGCTCCAACAGAGCTCAGTACATATATGGTCTTGAATTTTCTCTACAAAATCCCCAACAAAACTATCCAGCTGTTTGCTTCATGGCAACACTTAGAGGCCCCTACAAGACCTTTTTCCTGTTCATTATTCCAGAAGTATACTGTAGGGAAGACGACATCAAGAAATGGAGGTTTGCTAGCCCATAAGATTTAGCTTTCCCAGGTTATTACTTAAAAATCATTAAGATATAGAGCTGAAAGAACCTGAAGCAATCTAGTACATTCCTCTGTTTTGATACTAAATCACTTAAATTCAATTTATTTTAATTAGTTGTATAAAATAACATATAGCAAAAGCACGGAACTACATGGAGCAAATCCACTCCCACACACACTCTTTTTCATGTCTGCTAACCTAGAACAAATATTTCCAATTATGTTTAATTGGCCAAACATACTGGAAACTTTTATCTCACTGGGACAAACATTCTGTGGTTTTCAATACTTGTTGAGGGGTCATAAGGCAATTTCTCAGGTACAAACCATTAGGTTGACAAATTGTTGACAAAAAAGACTGTAGGATGTAGGGTGGCAGACTGCAGAGGGCACAGCAGAATGAGAAACAGACAGGCAGTATAACCTGCCAACTGGCAAGTTTCTGAAGTGTGAAGGTTGGTCTCACACTCATTCTAACACTCAGTGCTGCAAATTCAAATGCTTAGCCCTGGGGTCAACATTTGCCAGGAGTGGGAGTTAGCCTTCCAATTCAGATTCACCGTAGTAGTAGTATAAAGAGGTGGAACAGCCAAAAGAGATGAATGCTTTCGGCACTATTAAGAGATATAGAAATCATGAAGGGGATTCAGAAAAACATAACAAATGCTGAAGGAAAAAAACATAGGAGATATTTGCATCAGCCTTGAGCCCCAGGCTGTATTAAGGGAAAGAGTGAAACTTACACATTTTTTGTAATAGAATTATAATGTGCAACAGAATTATAATAATCTGATGTATCTGATACAGAGTTACATGAGATAAATTCAGAATGGGTAAAAAGTACCTATTTAGTAAAATGGTAATGATTTAAGAAATCAGCTATTAATTTCATGGGCCTGTTTCCAAGTTCATTAGAGCTGATGGGAGTTAAATCATTGGTCCAGCAAGCACTGTTGGATCTTGTCCTGTATTAGGTTAAATTGGTTATTGCATTAGATAAGGATGTTAAGGTGAAATGTGAAATCAATTATGAGCAAATTTGTTCCCTTAATCAAACATATATGTTAATAGTGACAAATATTTTAAAAGAGAAGGCAATCAATTAGTATTGGTTAGATATATATTTTCTCCCCCAGTGAAATTATGCCAATTTATAGCACCTTAGGAGATAGCTCTGAACATTTTTGATGGAACCTGTGAAGCCTAAGAAGGTGTTGTGGTTTTGTTTAGTGAGGGGGGGCCTAAGGTGGTAGCTTCTGTAGGAAACTGCTAGAAGTCGCTCCCCTTTGTTCAGTGGACTCGACCGGGCCTAGGGCAAACCCACTGCTGGCCAAGGCTGAGCCGATTGGGAGCAGAATGTCCTGTGATAGCGCCTCTGCGATAATATATTTAAGAAGGGGAAAACAGAAAAAAAAAAGAGAAGAGAAGATGTGATGAAGCTGAGCAAGGGCAGAGGCCCAGAGGGGGAGGCGCAGGCCTCCAGGGCCTTGCAGGCCTCACCCTCTGGCCTCTCGCCAGGCGGCCGACTGGGCCCAACTCAGCCCAGTCTGGCTGCAAGAGGTGGAGAGGAGATGAGATGGGATGAATAACGCGAAGAGATCCTGAGAGGCTTCTGCCAGCCCGTTGTGAAGAACGAACTTTTCTTGTGAGAGAAACAGCTGCAGACACCAAGGCCAGTGAAGGAGGGGGAGGACTAATGTGGCTCCTGACCAAGATTCCCCTGCAGCCTGTGGTGACGACCATGGTGGAGCAGGTTGTCCCCCTGCAGCCCATGGAGGTCCACGGAGGAGCAGAGATCCACTTGGAGCTTGGAGCCCGTGAAGGACCCCGCACCGGGGGACGTGGATGCCTGAATGTGGCTGTGGCCCTTGGAGGGCCCGCTGGGACAGCCGTTCTGGAGAGACTGCACTCCGTGGAAGAGATAACCTACGCCGGAGCAGTTTAATGAAGGACTGTAGCGTATGGGTGGGACCCCACACTGGAGCAGGGGAGGGATGTGAGGAGTTCTTCCCCCAACTGTGAAGCAGCAGCGTAAAACAACGCATAATGGACTGACCGCGATCCCCATTCCCTCTTCCCCCCTGTGCCGCTGGGGGGGGGGAAGGTAGATCATGTTAAGTTTGGGAAGTGGGAGGGGTGGAGGAGGTTATCTTGTTTCTTTGTCTCATTATCCTGCTAGTTGTAGTAATAAATGAATAGTTTTCCCCAAGTCGAGTCTGTTTTTGCCCGTGACGGTAAGGATTTCTCCCTGTCCTTATCTCAAACCTCGAGTCTTTTTTTAAATTATCTCTCCCTATTCTCTCGGAGGGTGGGGGGAGTGAGAGAGAGACTGCGTAGTCTGGTCCAGATTGGGGCTGAACTACGACAGAAGGGAAATAGCAAATGCACATTCCCTAATCCAAGTAAAATTCTACTTCAGGAGTTTGGGATAACTAATTTCTAAGGTACAATCAAAGGACACTATAACAGGAAGTTCTACTGCGGACAGTGCTACTTGTTTTGTCTTTAGTTAATGTTTTGCACAATATCAAAAAGATATCTTTCTCTCTAATCTTGTAACTTCTGAATAATAAGTTCAATTCTGAGCACCAGAGGAGGAGTTTTCTAGGTCACCAAACTCATTCTCTCAGTTTTCATAGGTGTGATTTTCTTTCCCACAAAAACATTGTCTAAAGACGTGTATATCAGTTAATAGGACCAAAAATATCACACATTTTATTTTACTCTAAGAGAAGTAATTTGTATTCAAAAGAAATACTTCTGCTAATGAAAAGTTGAAACGGAAAGGCATGTATAAAATAAAGGTAAAGTTCTGTTATCTAAGAATATCAATGAGTATGTATACAAAGCTATGGATTATTTCAACCCGTTTTTCCAGCTTGAAGAGTGCCTGTCAGATTAAAAAAGCTGGGTGATTTTTATTTTGCTTTTGCTGTAAACTAAAACTCCAACTTTTTCTGCTCAGGGCACTGAAAGAGCCTTTTCAGACTGATTTTAATCCTACCCTGAAGATCAGAAGTTAAAGCCCACTAACTATTCAAAGTTGATTTATCACAAGCAGGTGCTCTCTGCTACTAATGTGTAACTACTTCTTTCATCTGCACTGTTTTATTCTCATTGTGTAATCCAGAGATTTTAGCAATCCAGTTATTAAAACAAACAAACAAACAAACAAAAACCCTGGAAACAGCATTCCAGTTATTAAAAGTTCTAATTTCGGGCAGGAGAATCTCAACGTAGTGTAAGATTTGTGTTGTCAAAGTGTTTTCAGGGGGGAAGTGTAAGTCTGACAGCTAAAGCCAAATGTAACAGAAAACCCCTCCAGGAACAGCAGATGGGAAGGAAACTGAAACAAGGATGGATGCTCTGTTGACGTCTGGTTGAGTGAAGAAGAGATAAATAGAAGATATAGAATCATAGAATGGTTAGAGTTGGAAGGGACCTTCAAAGGTCATCTAGTCCAACCCCCCTGCAAGGAGCAGGGACATCCCTGACCAGATCAGGTTGCTCAGAGCCTCATCCAGCCTGGCCTTGAATGTTTCCAGGGATGGGGCTTCCACCACCTCTCTGGGCACCTGTTCCAGTGTTTTACAACCTGTATTGTGAAGAATTTTTTCCTAATATCCAATCTAAAATTACCTCCTTCTATTTTAAAACCATTACCCCGTCTCCTATCACAACAGGCCCTACTGAACAGCCTCTCCCCATCTTTCTTGTAGGCCCCCTTGAGGTACTGGAAGACCTCTATCAGGTCTCCCTGGAGCCTCCTCTTCTCCAGGTTGAACAGCCCCGACTCTCTCAGCCTGGCCTCATAGGAGAGGTGCTCCAGCCCTCTGATCATCTTCGTGGCCCTCCTCTGGATCTTCTCCAGCTGGTCCTTGTCCTTCTTCTGTTGGGGGCTCCAGAGCTGTATGCAGTACTCCAGGTGGGGTCTCACCAGGGCAGAGTAGAGGGGGAGAATCACCTCCCTCGACCTGCTGGCCACGCTCCTCTTGATGCAGCCCAGCATGCGGTTGGCCTTCTGGGCCACAAGGGCACATTGCCTGCTCATGTTGAGCTTCTCGTCCACCAGCACCCCAAAGTCCTTCTCCTCAGGGCTGCTCTCAATCCATTCTCCGTCCTGCCTGTATTTGTGCCTGGGATTGCCACGACCCAGGTGCAGGACCTTGCACTTGGCCTGGTTGAACTTCATGATGTTGGCACGGGCCTACCTCTCCAGCCTGTCCAGGTCCCTCTGGATGGCATCCCTCCCTTCCAGTGTGTCGACGGCACCACACAGCTTGGTGTCATCGGCGAACTTGCTGAGGGTGCACTCTATCCCACTGTCCATGTCGCCGACAAAGATGTTGAACAGGGCCGGGCCCAACACGGACCCCTGAGGGACACCACTGGTGACCGGTCTCCACTTGGACATGGAACCGTTGACCACCACTCTCTGAGTGCGGCCATCCAGCCAACTCCTTATCCACAGAGTGGTCCATCCATCGAACCCATATAGAAGAAAAGATAAACAGGCCGGTCACAAGGCCTGAAACAAACTTGGTTTAGATATGCTGGGCTATTGTGTGAGAGGTATTTCTGTTAAGAGGGGGTCATATTGTAAAGTTTGGAGTTACAGTAGAATAGACATTGTGGTTAACCAACTGCCCAAATCTGACAGAGGTAAATGGTTAGTGTAATCTAAGATGAAGAGTAAGGTGCAAAAGTTAGTACCTAGAAGATGGTGGAAAAAAAAAGTTGAGGGATTTGTACAAAGATCTCTTGAAAGATGACACAGAAAAATCTCTTTACAGGAATTCCGTAACTGGAGAAGCAGGAGAAGAAACTACTTATGAATGTCGTTTGAGATGGAAAAGTGCTTAGTTTCAGTGCTGAAATAGCAAAATCAGAGCTGCAGGGGCTTCCTAGTGTGACTATCAGGGTAAGGAATGGCAGGGGCACAATTACTTGGTGTGTCTGGAATAGGAGATACTGTGCTATGTTCCTAGCAGGAACAGCTAGTGGAAAAATAGCTCAGAATGGATCAGATCTTGCTACCCAGGAAATTGTAATAAAGTCAAACAGTGAATGAAGATTAAGCCAGGAAGAGGAAAGTAATTTGCCAGCCTTGTGGTTGCCTCTCCAAGAAGCAGACTGTTGATGTAGTTAAACAAGGAAACAATAAATACTTCCTAAAATGTAGACTTTCTATTATTTTTAGTAAAGCAATCACCAGTTAAGCCGTATGGTTTATATTCGCTAGTAGGAGAAAATTACCTTATTGACTTCCAGGCAACTTAGTCTGTTGGTGGAGACCTGAACTGGTGTTTTGCTGCAATTCATGTAGCAAATGATGTAGCTTCTATAGGTACATGAAGGATTAAAGGATGACCGGGGAAGGAAACAAGAGGCCTTGTTACTTGGGATGTGGAGAAGCCTGATGTACTCAAGGCATTTTTTGCCTCAGTCTTCACCATCAGGGGTCTAGCCAGATCAACCAAGTCACAGAAGGAAAAGGCAGAAGCTAGGAGAATGAAGAACTGCCCACTGTAAGAAAACATCAGGTTCGAGACCATCTAAGGAACCTGAAGGTGTATAAGTCAATGGGACCCTTTAAGACGCATCGATGAGTCCTGAGGGAAATGATGGATAAAGTTGCTAAGGCATGGTTGAGAAGTCATGGCAGTCTGGTGAAGTTCCTGCTGACTGGAACAGGGGAAACATAATCTTGATTTTTAAAAAGGGAAAAAAGGAAGATGTAGGGAACTACTGGCCAGTCAGTCTCACTTTTGTGCCTGGCAAGGTCATGGAGCAGATTCTCCTGGAAACCATGCTAAGGCACCTGGAAAATAGGAAGGTGATTGGTGACAGCCAACATCACTTCACTAAGGGTAAATCGTGTCTGACCAATTAGGTGGCCTTCTACAACAGGATTACAGAGTTGGTGGATGAGAGAAGAGCAACTGACGTCATCTACCTGGACGTGTGCGAAACATTTGACACTGTCCCACACAACATGCTTGTCGCTAAACTGGAGAGACGTGGGTTTGATGGGCGGACCACTCAGTGGATAATGAATTGGCTGGATGTTTGTACTCAAAGAATTGTGGTCAATGGCTTGATGTCCAAGTGGAGACTGGTGATGCGTGGTGTTCCTCAAGGTTTGGTATCAGGACTGGGGCTATTTAACATCTTTATCAGTGACATGGACAGTGGGACTGAGTGCACCCTCAGCAAGTTCACTGATGACACTAAGCTATGTGGTGCAGTTGACACGCTGGAGGGAAGGGATGCTATCCAGAGGGACCTGGACAGGCTGGAGAGGTGGGCCCGTGCCAACCTCATGAAGGACAAGTGCAAGGTTTCGCACAGGGGTTAGGGCAATCTCAAGCACAAATATAGGCTGGGCAGAGAATGGATTGAGAACAGCCCTGAGGAGAAGGACTTGAGAGTGCTGGTGGATAAAAAGCCTGCAAATGTGTGCTTGCAGCCCAGAAATCCAACCACATCCCGGGCTGCATCAAAAGAAGCATGTCCAGCAGGTCAAGGAAGTTGATTCTGCCAGTCTGCTGCACTCTTATGAGACCCCACCTGAACCTCATTGTCCAGCTCTGGAGCCCCCAACATAAGAAGGATATGGACCAGTTGGAGTGGGTCCAGAGGAGGGCCACAAAGGTAATCAGAGGGTTGGAGCACCTTTCCTGTGAGGACAGGCTGAGAGAGCTGGGGCCGTTCAGTCTGGAGAAGAGAAGGCTCCGGGGAGACCTGATAGCGGTCTTCCAGTACCAAAAGGGGGCTTATAAGAAAGACGGGGAGAAACTCTTTAACAGGGCCTGTTGTGACAAGACTAGGGGTAATGGTTTTAAAATGGAGGTAGATTTAGATTAGATAGTAGGAAATAATTTTTTACCATGAGGGTAGTAGAACACTGGAACAGGTTGCCCAGAGAGGTGGTGGATGCTCCATCCCTGGAAACATTCAAGGCCAGGCTGGATGGGGCTCTGAGCAACCAGATCAAGTTAGAGATGTCCCTGATCCTTGCAGGGGTGTTGGACGAGATGACCTTTAAAGGTCCCTTCCAACCCAAACTGTTCTATGATTCTGTTAAACCAAACATAGCCCGTACATTGCTTCTGATCAAGTTCTGGGAGATGAGCGGCTACTCAGCCTTGTTTTCCAAAGTGCTCTTCTGCTTTTAGTAGCATCAACTAACAGCAAAAAGAGAGTTTTTTCCTTTCTTTTGTCATGCTTTTTGACAACTAACCATGCAGTTTGCCTAGACAAGCTGAGCTGATTTATCAACTAAAAATAGTTGCCTTCTCTCCTCAGCCCTTCTCCTGATTGCATAATTGTGCTCTTTTCTCTGGTTGCACTAGCTCTACTTGTACTCAGCAGATTCTTTGCTGATTCAATTTTGTTCATTAAACCAACAGAAAAATATTCCATTCTTTCTGCTTGGTTTACTTTCTGCCATCCCAGTGACCTGAATTGGCTTGTCAAAGGGTCAGGCAGCGCCAGAGCAAAGTGGCAGTAGTACATTTCTGGGAGCAGCAAAAACAACCCTTTTATGAGGAAGAAGATATTAGATGAGCTTAGCCATCTACTTGCACGGCTCCCACACAGACACTAAGCTCCAAACCATAAGCAGGAACAACCTGGTGTGAACTAGTGCTGATCTTGGTTAAAATATGTCAAGATGCAAACTGCAGCATATCTGGAGCTGATCAGCTGCAGCTAAACTGTCTGTACAACTGCAGAAGGCAAACTCTTAAGTCATCTCAGTGTCAGTTACCTTTGTGGATGTGGCAAAACCCTAATAAGCAAACAGGGAGGAAAAAAAATCCTGTACGTCAGCTAATCTTTGCTGACCATCCACGGGTATGATCTCAAGCTTCAAGTTAATTCAAGTTGGTTTAGCCTTCTACTGAAACAGTATTTGCATTTGCTGGGGCTTAGATCACACACATGGACAGTTACCACAAACCTGCTGACACACAAAAGTTTGCTTGTGTGTACAAACCCTCAGACTTAATGGGACTTTTTCCCCTATTTGCTCTCCTGCTTTCTCTCCTCTAATTTTTACTTTTTTTTTTTTTTTTTTTCCTTCTGTGGATGCTTCTCTGCTATCCATCAGCTCCTTTCCTGATTTATTGTATACGTAATATGTATTTACTAACATTTTACCTGTCATAGATATATACTTAAAGGCAGTATGACATTAAACATTCCGAATAAAGCTGGGCAAATATTTTTGGTTGGAACTTTTTCTGAAAACAAGCCCAGCTCAATATTAGGCAATCCACATATATTCATCACTACTTTCAGCTGATTGAAACAGCAATTTCAGCTGTGAGAAGAATATCTAAATGAACATGCGATGGATTCTGAAAGGAAAATGAAATTTTTCTCCTATGGATGTATCAGTGCAACAGTGAACTTGGTTCTAGACATTGCGTGTCTTAAGATCCTATAACTCTACTGAAAAAAAAAATACTAGATGATTTACAGCAAGCTGAGGGAAAAAAAAAAAGGGTAAGCTGTGGCTACTGAACAGGTCACTAGCTGTTTTGCTTGCTTGGATGCTGATTAAATGAGAGAAACTGAACAGAAGGAAAAATATCCTGGACAAATAATTGCGTGTATTTGCAAGAAATTAAAAAAAAAAAAAAAAAATCGCCTTTGCTCAAGTAGCCAAACTCTAAAGGAATGTATGATGCCATGAAATACAGATTTCAAAATAATATGAGAAGGCTTACGTTACTTTCACTGCTCAGCTGAAACTGAAATCCAGATGTGGGAGCCAGTTGTCTGTGGATGGTGATTATGCCACAGAGAATTAATAAATAAAGCTTTTGTTTGGATCTGCCGTCTATTATAAGTAGGTAATAGGACTGTATTTCTGATATCTATTAAATATACATCTTGTAGTTCCCTCAGTTACTCAACTGTAACGAACCATGGAACAACATCAATGCCTGTTATAGACACCAAAGCTAAGGACTGGGAACGTTGTACCTGTCACAAGCAGTGAAATTGTTCTGAAGAGAGGTTCTACCTCTTTCCTCAGTTTTACCCTTCCTTACAAAAGAGTTTACTATTGTCTCTAGGTTAATCGCTTTGCATAGCTTTACAGCACTTGAAAAACTGTCAGATGCTCTACAGAAAATATATAAATATAGAGAAACAAGGTGATGACCCCAGAGCTTGTTACTTGGCTACAAAACAGACCCATGCAAGAGCTACAAATAGCAGCACAGGGATTACAAACCGATAACAGCATGCTTGCTAGCAAGTGACATGGAAGCTGATCAAAACCAGGGCTCCAGACATCATGATGCAAAGCCTGATGGTGCCTGCTACATTTCCTCAAGCTGTAAATTAGAGTGATAGGTTTTTTTTCCACTAGCTGATCTGCAGCAGGTGCCAACATGCCTAACCTTTGACTAACAGCCAGAGGCTGAGGCTTTTACCTCTGCCATCCAGCTCCCTCACTTCCCAGTCTCCTGCTTGATTTTGTTTGCTTTTCTTCTTTTTAAGCTTTCTGCCTGCTGTGATAGCCAGGTGGCTACAGAGAAGGAGCTGAGATGCTTTGCTTTTCTCTGGCCAGTCATTTATTCCATTTCTCCCATTTTTTTTGCCAGGAGCTGGAGATAGTGACAGCAGTCTGCAGGAAAATTGCTCTTGCACAGTATCCCCTCCCAAGCTTCATCTCTACTGAAGGCAGCTCCCCATCAGCGAGAGAATGGGAGGCACAACACAACATACCCTGAGCAAAATTGTTGTTTGGGCCTGGAAAAATTTATTAAAACCGAAACAAATCCAGCTCAAAATACCAAGAAGTGTAATTTATTTGCCTTTAATAACAGAGCAATGTGGAACTGAAGACAGGGTGCAGGAGAGGGGAAAAATCACAGGCATTTCAGTTTCAGATGATAAGCAGAAATGTGCAGGTGTTGTGCAGAAGATGACCTTCCCTATGTGGGTCACCATACATCAGTACTCTGTTAGCAGCCTTACCTAAGGCAGCTTGATGCCTCTCATTTCTCATGTCTTCGTACAGGAATGATTACAATGCCTAAATCTGTACAGGTTGGCTTGCAGAGTAGTGAGCAGGGAGATAAATCTACAAATATTTGAAAGGTTTAAAAGCCATCAAAAGAGAATAATTGTTTATCATAGTGATAGGACTAATTTAATGCTAAAGAAATACAGAGTGGAAGTCAAATCTACTTACCAGTGTAACAGTTTCTCACTTAACAGTATCTCTGGTCCCTGTGTGATTTTCTCAAGGAAAAAAAGGATGCAATAAGGGTGCATTTGTTCTTCATTCCAGGCATAGCACATAAAGAGGTTATGGTGACATGACACTTGTGCTTGTGTATGCATGCCTGTGTGACACAGACCTCTTTCACCTTGACAACAGAAGCTGTTAAGTGACCTATAACTGATATTGCTGATTTAGAACATCCTTTAGCTCAGGCTTGCTTTTGTAGCTTTTGTACAGCTGAGGAACCTGGGTTCTGCTACTGCCTTCAAATGTTTGTGACCCAGACAGCAAGTATCTTTTCTCTGTGATTTTTGACTTTGCACAATATCAAAGAAATATTAACAGCCTGAAAAATAATATTTCCACCTTGCGACTGTAATATTACTAGTTAACATTCTTTATATAAATATGAAATAAAATTCTTGTTTATATCCTAAACCCCATAACTTAGGATTTTAATGTGGACAAAGCTTGAATTCACTTGGACTTCTCTTTTGAGTTCTCTAATATAAAAAGAATTAAAACAATTGCACTTCAGTTTAGTGTATTTTTTGCTGGGGGAGCAAAAAAAAAAAAAAATTGTCTGATTTAGATGTTAATAGAGTTAACCACAGCTGAAATTCTTCACAGAATTCAAATTCATGCAGATGCAGTAAAAGGTAAACTTCTAGGCTCCGTCTTGCAACAGATGTGATAGATTTAGGACCCGAAGGTGCCCTGGCTGTGATATTTGCAACCAAAGGAACAGCAGGTTGTCTCTTAAAGAAATGGCTGTTGGCTTTTACACTGTGCATGTTATGCACGTGGCTGTGCAGGACAGAACCAGTACATTGCAGTACTTATCGGAAAGAAAGAAATCAACAGAAAAGTGTGCACACCTGCTTTTTTTACTTTTTCAAGCTACCGCGGTAACCTAAAGAAATATTAAAAAATGCCACTGAGCTTGGAACACTGCAGCAATTTTCAATGCTACTGCATAGTGGTAGGGCACTTTTATACAAAAGAATTCATGGCAACATTTTTTTTTTTTTTTACTCCCTGTTCTTCACTCAGTTTCTGTGAATACCTCTCCGATATGTTGTGTTCAGCCTCAGAGTGCAATTCTGCAGCAGTATGTCTGCCCCACCCTGAGGGACTTATGAAGCATGACACTGGGCTCCAATGTAACAGACTGAAAAGCACCTTTGTTTGCCTTTAAGTACCCTGCCTGGAAGCATTAATGCTTTACCACTGATCTCTGTCCTATCCCAGCAAGTGCAGCTATAATGCTTCCTTCCCATTCCCTGTGAAAAAAAAAAAAAAAAAAAAAAAAAAAAAAAAAAAAAAAAAAAAAAAAAAACAAATAAACAAAAAAAAAGA
>WHYT01015139.1:118898-140794 GCA_009806455.1 Tetrax tetrax | reverse complement strand
CCCAATCCATAAAAAAAAAAAAAAAAAAAAAAAGAAGAAAAAAAAAAGAAAAAAAAAAGGCAATACTAATTTACTTCTGAAAGGTAAATGACTGGAAACTGCTGGCTTGTACTACTGAGTCTAACATATTGTCTGACAAATTCAGCAAGCTAGGTACAATCTATAGGAAATCCGCTGATTGTGTTTATTTTTTGTAAATAGAATTGGTTTACTCTTGCGGAGAAAGCTATTAAAAATTAAGGAGAACACAACTTGCATCTGAAATTACTTGTGAATGCTCTGGACTGGAATAAGTAGAATTAAGTTTCCAGATCTGATAGACACTTGCTGGCTATTTTTGTGCACGTTATTTATCAGCATTTGCCTTGTCTCCTCAGAGAAAGTTTCAAGCCTTTTTCTCACCCTACTTTTAAGTTAGGCTCAGCTGCATTCAGAGGCAGTCCAGGATCAGTCAGCACCTCGAGCGAGTACTCTGCTGCTGATAGTAATGATACTGACCATGAAAACCAGACTGATTTGTTTAGTGCATTTAAGGAATAATTCTGTGTACAGTTAATAGGTGCTCAGATAACAGCTGAACATTTATGAGTATGTTTGTGAATCCTGGCACTTTCAGGGATTTGCAGTGGATGTCACTGCCTTCCTATTCACTACAGTCTGTTTGCCAGTCTTATCTTACTGTCTGCAAAGTTTGACAGCCATCAGACAGAAAAAAACAATCAGGCATTGCCAGAAGGAAAAAGGTGAGGTGAACAGTTCAGAAACAAATTGCAGTCTGGCCAATTTGCTAAGTCTGAAAGACTTAGAAAATACTTACAAATTCCAAATATATTCTCAGCTTATGGAAATGGTTTGGAAATTATTCCAGAGTAAACAAAAGAAAAGCTGAAATTTCAAACATTTTTTTTGGTTTGACAACTACACTTTGAGCAATTCTTACCATAAGTAATCACAGATGTCTCAAGGAAAATAAAATTCATTCTTGTGTTGCAGTTTCTTTATTGTTTTTGCTCCCTTCTTTTATAACAGAATGAGAAATGTCAATTCGTCTACCGGGTAATTACATAACTTGACCTTGGATTCTGACTTTTAATTGGTGATTGGTCTTGAATAAGTTATTTAACTCCCTGCACCTCACTTTAGCCAAACAGCAGAGCCTGTCCCATCAAAATGTGCTCAAGTGACGTCTATAGAGGAGTTTAAAGTCCTCAGAAGTAAAAACAAGGGACAAGAGTTACAAGTTGCAACAGTAGAAATTCCACTTAGATATAAGGAAAAAGTTATTTACATTAGAATAGTTAAGCATTGCATGCCTAGGGAGGTAAATCTCCAAAATCTCCATTCTTGGAAATTTTTAATACTTAGTTGGACAATGACCTGAGCAACCAAGCCTAACTGTGAAGCTAGCCCCCCTTTTAGCAGGAGGCTGGATTCGATGGCCTCCAGAGGGTCCCCTCATACTTAAATTTTTGATGTTTAGAAATCTAGCATTGTAATGAGTTTTCTTGTGTTATTGATTCTCCTGTGTCATGAAAGCAAACTGGACTAATTGATACTAGGCTCAGAAGTGTCCTAGCATGTGTACAGGATGATAGTAAAGGAAATACGAACATGGATGCTTCCTGCATGCCAAAAGAAGCAGTAGGCTTCAACGTACACCCAGTTTTTCCACATCTTTACCTAGAGCATACTTGACATTGATAACAAAGAGCTCACAACTGAGGTACAGTATGGCTGGTTTTTCTAGTCTTTAGCAAAGACTGTACTCCTCAACAGCCTACATGTGGCTTTTGGCAGGGATTTAGCAGCTCCCCATAGAATAGAATAGGATAGCATAGAACAGAATAGAGTATTTCGGTTGGAAAGGACCTACGACGATCATCTAGCCCAACTGCCTGACCACCCCAGGGCTGACCAAAATTTAAAGCATTTTGTTAAGGGCATTGTCCAAATACTTGTTAAACACTGATAGGCATGGGGCATTGACCACCTCTCTGGGAAGCCTGTTCCAGTATTTGACCACCCTCTTGGTAAAGAAACGCTTTCTATTGTTAAGTCTGAACCTCCTCTGATGCAGCTTTGAATCATTCCCACATTCCCTATCACTGCATACCAGGAATAAGAGATCAGCACCTCCCTCTCCATTTCCCTCCTCAGGCACCTGCAGAGAGCATTGAGGTCACCCCTCAGTCTCATTTTCTCCAAACTAGACAACCCTAGTGTCCTTAGCCACTCCTTGTAGAACATTCCTTCCAGCTCTTTCACCAGCTTTATTGCCCTCCTCTGGACATATTCGAGTACCATAAGATCCTTAAATTGTGAGGCCCAGAACTGCACACAGTGCTCAAGGTGAAGTCTCACCATTGCTAAATACAGCAGGATAATGACCTCTTCTGACCGTCTGGTTACGCTATGTTTGATGCACCTCGGGATGTGGTTTGCCCTCTTGGCTGGCAGGGCACGCTGCTGACTCATCTCTGCATCCTGCTCCTTAGTCATGAGGACTGCGTGCTGACACTAAAGTTGGTCCTGCGAGGCCAGTTGCCTCATGTTGCCTCTGGGAAGGCTGGGGAGTGGGAGGCTGTGACTAGACCTCTCCTCGGGCAGCCGTTCTGGCTGACAGGAGTTACCTCACTGTGCAAGTTGTGTTCCACAATACACTGGCAAGGTCCCATCTGATTTACAGTCACCTCAAACAGACAGAAAAGAGGTTTAAGGAGGCAGACAGGTCTAAGAACACCTAACGGGAAATAGAATTCTGGAGAGAAAAAAAAAAAAAAAAGATAAGTCATCAACTGGCAATTTGACGCTGTTTCACTTCTCCTCTGCAGAACAGTTATTTACATAAAGTTGTCTTTCTCTTCTGTGGGAGAGAAGGAGAGCCTGTTAGGAACATGGCAGAAGGGACCCCATCCATCATAAAAATGCTGAATAAGCATTTTTATACATTGACTCTGAAGGAATTATTTTCTTTAACATCTCGTATAAATGCCCGATATCAGGCAGGATGAATCTGACAGACGCCACTCAACCTCCAACATACTCATATTATTCTCTCTCCTCTCTTCTTGGGATGTATCCTCAGTTCTCCCAGTGTTGTAGTCCTTCCTTAACATTAAGAATGAGACCAAAGATTCTTACTATTATTTCCTGTAGCTTAGACAGGTGACCTTCATCCTGTAAAAAATACAGCTAATACAAACAAAACATGTTTCTGCCTCTCAGCTAGCCAGCTCACTTGCAGGCTTGAGATGGAGAGTATTTCTACTAAACTCAGTGGAGCTAGAACTGATTAGCACCAAAATGAGAGAATTTAAAATCAACAGTTTTGCAAAAGAGCAAAGGTGGGCAGCTCTCCTATTAAATATCTTTAGAAGGCAATAGATCTTTCTCCCATTAGGAAGTCATCTTGATGCACAGCCTGAAATTACAACCTTTTGAGCCTTACAAGTTCCAGAAGGTTTCTGTATTTTTTTTCTTAGGTACATCCTATCTGCATCCATGGAAATAGCAGGCAAAAACAAAGCTTACTTTCCTGCATCGACGTCTATCACACAACATGCTTAGAATGGTTTAAATAGAAAATTCCAAGTTCTTGTTCTTTTTTACACCTCATATATGTTAGACTAAAACCAACTCCCTCTAAACATTTCAGTTACAGTTCTCAAAGTACAGTATAAAATATGTTTGCATTGACTTCAAACTGACCTTTGTTCTTAGTGTTAAAAAATGAAAGGCTAGAATATGACTTTGCTTTTTGGAAAACTGAATATTCCAGCAAAATGGATATAGGAAATAACTTAGACTTTTGCATCAACAACATTCACCAGGAGGTAGATGAGAACAGGACAAGAGTACCACTGTTTCAAAGAGATTTCATCTTTAGTATTCTGACATGGTTTTAATGACATCATTTACCAGAAATATTCAAGAGGCACTAAAAACAGAAGAGATGACTGTAATAGTATATGGTACATATTTCTTTTTAAAGCAGAAAATATTTTCTTTATTAGTGGGTTTCTCTGAATTTGTGAGGTCCCAAGTTCAGCTAATACGTGTGACAAAATTCCAGGGTGGTCTACAGCACACACAAAATCTTCAAGGCACTTTTCTTTTCTAAAAATAATGCCTGTGAAACAAATCTATGGCTATGTAAGAAAATATTTTAGAAGAAAAAAAAACCAGCAACAGTGCATACACAGGTAGTATTTTCCTTGAAGATAAAAAAAAAAGAACATGGAATGCTGTTCCTACAAAAACATGAGTTAGTAGCTTCCTTTACAGGACTTTTAAAAACTAATGATTGAAAATAGCTATTGGAAAATTACATTTGTGTATATATATATTTTAACAATATACAAAAATTAGTTTTACTGGGCAGCACGACAACTCTGGAGTACTATTTATTTATTAGTGCTGATGGTTGGCTCCCCAGTGAAATGGTTATTCTTAATTAATTAGATGGAGAAAAGGATGTACAAATATGCATTCATCAATTATTTTCAAGTGTTCTTCAGCATCATCAGACCAAAACCTAGAAGGAGAAAGAGTCTGAGGCTGTCTAATATTACATATATGACTAGTTCTCCACAAGTCCATGTGGAGATACTTGCAGGTTTAAAGATAAAAATCTTTTTAAATATACTCAAATCCACCTAATAGGTTTTTATTGATATGCAGGAATTTGTCTATTGATCTACTCTCAGCTTGCTCAACTACGTCATTTTTATGAAAACTTAGGGTAATCTGATCTGACACCACCACACAGAGTAAAGCATATGTGATACCAGTCTTAAAGACTCCAATGTCACTCCAGAGTGACATCTTCAAAACTGGCAACTATAAAAGTCAATGAATTTTGCCTTCTTACTCCAAATTGGAAGAGGATTAATGCTACATTGACATATGCAACTGTTAATGATGAAATCTTTGTCCGTACACTGCATCGGAAGAAATAATCTACAACTTTGAATAATAATTTGTATGAAACATGGAAGAATCACTAAAAAGAAAGGGATTTTTCAAGACAAAAAAGGGATCTTTATGTATTTTGAAGAAGATAAGGATAGGAAATCAAATTACATACAACAGAAACTAACAAAAAGACAGTGACAACTAACAGGTGTTGTTTCAAAGTGTCCGTATTTGTCTTCTAATGGCCAGGTAAGGTTTTCACAATGTGTTTAGCAGTCACTCCCTCCTTGTGTTTGAATTCATGATGAGAAAAGAAAACCAATTTTAAGAAACAAAGAGAAATTGAAAAGACACTAGATTGGATGCTGCAAAGGATTAGGCTTTTTTTTTTTTTTTTTTCTGTCTGCACATGTTGAAAAACATTCACTAAAACCAGTAAGAGATTTTTCTCAATTCCTTTGAAGTGATTCTTCCCCTCCGTTTTTCCCTGGCTCTCCTGTGCTGTCTGGAGCAGTGAAGCTTTACACAGAAACCACCTGTGGACACCAGCTACCTCTGCCACTATTCACATGGTTCAAATTTCCTGTTTTTCATCATCTGATGCTTTTTTCCCTCTCCTATTCAGTCTGCCATGCACATCTACCCCTCCTTTTTTTTTTTCTTAAAAAAAACCCAACAAGCCAACCTCTTGTCCCTTTCAATTTCCTCCTCTACCAAAAGCAAATCTTCAGGATTATAGGGGAAAACTTGAGAAGAAATTAGATTAAACAAAACCATTGGGCTTATTTATAGAAGGAGAAGAAAGAGAGGATGAATCAGCCCACGACTACTGATTTAGTTCCTCTTACCTTCCTCAGAAAGCAGATAGCATAATGATTCATGAGCTTTTGGCCTAAGGGAGTCAGGGCAAAGCTCAAATGCAGGCACCACAGACTGAAAAACCTAAAGTTCTGTAAAATGCCTGTGGGAAATATTTTGATAAGAGATGTCTCAAAAGCCAGTGTAATTGTTTGGACTCCTTAAAGGCGAAATTGCTTTAAGAACAATCCTGAAAGGCTTAGATAATTTTTTTTCAAAACTACAATTCACATATAAACTAGACTTATTGATATCTGTTTTTCTTAATCAGTGTGTTCTGGAATTCTCATTTCAGATTTTAAGTGTAAAGGAAACTTCCTGTCTTAAGTATTTATAACTTTTTACTGACAGTACTAAAAGTTTGCATACAGAGAGGTGGGCCCGTGGGAACCTCATGAAGTTCAATAAGGTCAAGTGAAAGGGCCTGCGCATGGATCAGGGCAATCCCAGGCACAAATACAGGCTCGGCAGAGAATGGACCAAGAGCAGCCCTGAGAAGAACAACTTGGGAGTGCTGGTGGATGAGAAGCTCAACATGAGCCAGCAATGCACCCTTGCATCCCAGAAAGCCAATCAAATGCTGGGCTGCCTCAAAAGAAATGTGGCCAGCAGGTCGAGGGAAGTGATTCTGCCTCTCTACTCTACTCTCATGAGACCCCGCTTGGAGTACTGTGACCAGTTCTGGAGCTCCTAATGTAAAAAGGATGTGCATCTGTTGGAGTGAGTCCAGAGGAAGGCCATGAAGATGATAAGAGGGCTAGAGCACCTTTCCTATGAGGACAGGCTGAGAGAGTTAGGGCTGTTCAGGCTGGAGAAGAGAAGGCTCTGGGGAGACATTATAGCGGCCTTCCAGTACCTCAAGGGGGCTTATAGGAAAGATGAGGAGAAACTCTTTATCAGGACCTGTTGTGACAGGATGAAAGGTAATGGTTTTAAAATAGAGGGAGTAGATTTAGATTAGATATTAGATACTAGATATTTAGATTAGATATTAGATATTTTTACCCTGAGGGTTATAGAGCACTAGAACAGTTCATCCTCACCTTCTAGCCCAGTTGCCTTAAAAGGGATGAAATTAAGAATCTAGAGAAAGCACAAGAAAGGAGGAAGAGGCTTTTAACATTTCCTCAGAAAACATGTCTATTCAACATGGTCCCATACATTCTTTACTATCTCCCGTGAAAGAGAGAAACTGTCCCCATGTCAAGAGTATTGAAAAATTGTTCTCTTTCATGTGCTATCTTTTTCACAAAGATGATAAGAGGGTTGGAGCATCTCTGCTATAAGGACAGGCTGAGAGAGTTGGGGCTGATTAACCTGGAGAGGAGAAGGCTCCAGGGAGACCTTATAGCTGTCTTGCGGTACTTAAAGGAGGCTTATAAGAAAGATGGAGAGAAACTCTTTAGCAGGGCCTGTTGCAATAGGACAAAGGGTAATGGTTTTAAAATAGAGGGAGGTAGATTCAGAATGGATACACAGAAAAAAATTTTGACCATAAGAGTTGTGAAACACTGGAACAGATTGACCGGAGAGGTGGTAGATGCCCCATCCCTGGAAACATTCAAGGCCAGGTTGGACAGGGCCCTGAGCAACCTGATCTGGCTGGCAATGTCCCTGCTCCTTGCAGGGGGGTTGGACTAAATGGCCTCTAATGGTCCCTTCCAACCCAAACTATTCTATGATTCTATGATTCTATGGGGCATGTGCAGGACCTTGCACTTGGCCTTGCCAAACTTCTTGAGGTTCTAACAGGGCCACCACTCCAGCCTGTTAAGGTCCCTCTGGATGGCACCCCTTCCCTCCAGCATGTCAACCACATGGTGCTGTCAGCAAACTTGCTGAAGGTGCACTCTATCCCACTTTCCATGTCACCAACAAAGATGTTAAACAAGACTGGTTCCAATACCAACCCCAGAGGAACTCCACTCATCACCGATCTCTATTTGGACATCAAGCCACTGACCACAACTCTTTTAATACAGCCATCCAGCCAATTCCTTATCCATTGAGTGGTCTGTCCATCAAATTAATGTCTCTCCAGTTTAGAGTCAAGAATATAGAGACAGTGTCAAATGCTTCGCACAAGTCCAGGTAGATTACATCAGTTGGTCATCCCTTTTCCACCAGTGCTGTAACCCCATCATAGATGGGAAACATTCCTGGAGACATCCTTGGAAACATTCAAGGTCAGTTTGAATAGGACTCTGAGCAACCTCATCTCTTTGGAGATGTCCTTGCTTATTGCAGAGGGGTTGGACTAGATGACCTTTAAAGGTCCTGTCCAACACTTATTCTGATTCTATGATTCTATGATCTAGGCAATTTATTTTATCTGTTGAAGCTTCATTTTAACAAATAAGCAATCTGTGATCTGTTCATTGTTGAAATATATTACATATCAAGTTATCTGGTAAATTGAAATGAAATTAAATGAAAATACAGGCTCATACTATAAATTATTTCCTTGAGGCAGGAAAGCTTGGGAAGATTCCCAGGCTGGAATTATTCTCTAGAGGAGACTAGCCAGAGGAACTGCAAAAGGAACGACAGAAATATTTTTTAAAAAAATAAAAAATTAGTAGAACCAACAAGGAGTCACCTAAAAACTTGAAGAATAAACTATCAAACTATTAAATTCTTTGGAACACATTAACACTTAAAACAGCTGTAGTACCTGGGGACTGGAAGGTAATAAATGTCATGTCAAATTGTTAAGCAATGTCTAGGGAATAAGAAACCAAGGAAATAAAACTTCTCTACCAAGTAAGTTGGTTGAAATTGTGATAAAGAATAGAATTACTAGATATAAAGATAACTATGATATAATGGCAAAGAAATAACTTCAGTTCCATAATGCCAAATCACTTCTTGCAGGTGTATTAGACCTCTTGGAAGAAATAAAAAAGCCAATGAGAAACAGTAACCTCTGATATTCCAGCTGAAGATGCAGTTAAATTTTCAAATATGTTCTTTTATATCTTGAAAGACTAGGTTTTTTAAGAGTCTTTTCAAAAATGTAATGGAATTAATTTCAGATTGAAGGATAAAACAACAGGTAGGAATCAATGACTGTTTTCTGTAATAGCGGTTCCATTTAGGTGCCAGTGGGATGTGTACCTGAATCTGGTTCTTATTATATTGAGCTAGAAAAGGACCAAATAGTGAGGTGACAAAGTTTTTTTTTTATATATATATATATATATTAAACTATTCAGGATGATAAAACCAAAAGTCATGTGTGGAGATTCCAGAAAGTTCTCATACTATTGCATAACTGGGAGATAATTTGACAGCCAAGACTAGATGGTGGTAAGTGCCAAGTAATGTAGAAGGAATAAAATAAGCTTTGGCATACATACAGAGTGAATAGTTCTACACTTACTATTTACATTCAAGAATGAGATTATAATTATATCAAAAATAGTTCTATGAAACCATGAAGTTAGTAATAATTAGGAATTAAAAAAAAAAAGAATATTAGGAATTATCAGAATAAAGCAAAAAACGTCATTATTATCACTGCTTAAATCTATGGCACAACAAGATCTTGGTTATTGCGTGCAATTCTTTTAGCCCTGTTTCACTAATAAGACAGGAAAGATTTAAAAGATACAGAAAAAGATCAAAATCGTTGCCAAAGCCAATGGGGCTTTCTGCAACACCAGGGAAAGCAAGGTCTGATTCTAAAGTAAGCAGCAGTTTTACAGCCGTTTACCCAATAATATCTCCTACTGTTAAAACGTTTAGCCTCCCAGAAAAGATTTCAGAATTAATTAATTTTGTTTAAAATAATTGCAGCAGTTTAAGTAACTTTCCATTCCTTGTGTCCTGTGTTGTTAAGGAAGAATGTTTATAGGAAGGGTGTCTGAAATAAATGCTAATTGAAAGTCTTGCATCTTGTTCCATTTGGACAAGAGATTATCAAGGTACTTTAATGGAGCAGATACAGCTGCGAATTTTGAGCATTCAGAATAAATGGTAAAACTGAAGAATTAATTTACAATTTCTGAATGTTATTAAAGATTTGATCCTGCTGCTACTATGCTGAATATTGTAAAGAAGAATAACAAATAAAGTAAGAGAAGAGTTATCTCCCTAAGCAAGATCCTCAAACAGACTTATAACAGAAAGGCCTCCATGAAAACAGATGAAAGATCTCAAATGAATGTTAGAGATTTTATATTGAAGACTGCAAATCAATACTGGATGGCTATGTGGGATCTGGTTAGATCTTAATCTTGAACTCTTCAGATCTTTCTAACCTGACAATAAGCTCTATTAAACTGTAAAAGATCTCACAAAAGGACTTGAGACCGAACCGACAGAAGGATAACATAACTGAATAATTGATCAACCTGAATGACTGCTCGCCATTGAAAAGGAAACCAGTGCTGAATGAAAAGATGAAAAACTCTTTAATTACTGATCAAAGATAGAAACATGTCTCATGATTACAATTTTCAGTGATGTATCTGCGTGGAGTTCTATCTTTCACTTCTTTAAGGCTTCAACTGAGAGGCTGCCTCATAAATCTGTCTTCGTAATTATATCCTTTACAACAAACTTTTCAGCTATGTTGCTATCAGCTGTGCCTACGGCTTTCAAACTCATCCAGGAGTTTTCAGAGTCGAAAGTTTTAGAAATATCATGGTTGATCTGCTGGTATTTATACAGCTATTTTAAAATGTCGTATCCTCATAGACCACACTATATTTCTAGTTGTAAGACACCACACCATTTTGTGTTACAAGCCATTAATATCTGGATAGTCTGATAATTTGGAATTTCCTTGCTGAATTAAGGAAAAAAAATAAAATATTTTTAATCTGAGTTAATTTATGAGCATCTACGAAAGGAGAAGAAAGAAGGAGAGAGTAAAAAAGTGAAAAAATCTGAACTCAAATATTTATTACTTTCAGAACAATACAAAATAACTTCCCAGTGTACTTGAATATTGTTAAAATCAAACCCCCATGAATATTTAAATGTCATTATTTAAAATAAAAGAACACTTGTACCAAGTGCAGGTGCCCAGGCACTGGCAGCAGGGGCTGCAGGGTGGTCTCTAGGGACAGGGCAGCCTTCCCCGTGCCAGACACAGCCAGCTCCAGCCGGCTCCAGCCAACCCAGTGCAGGGCATGGCTGAGCCCTGCAGCCAAGTTGGTGGTGCCTCTGGAGAAAATATATAAGAAATGGCAAAGCAACCAGAGGGTAGAGAGGAGTGAGGGGAGAAAAATGCAAGAAACAACCTCGGGAACACCAAGGTCAGACAAGAAGGAAGAGAGGTGGTTCTCCAGGTGCTGGAGCAGAGATTGTCTTGTAGTCCGCAGAGAGACCATGTGGGAGGAGGAATTTCCCTGCAGCATGTGGAGGGACCCACTCTGGAGTAGGGGAAAAATGTGAGGAGGAAGGAGCTGCAGAGTGAAGCCATTATGGACTGACCACAACTCCCATTCTCCATCCCCCTGTGCCGCTTGGGGCAGGGGAGGGGAGGTAGAGGAATTAGCAGTGAATTTGAGCCTTACAGGGGCAAAAAAAAAGGAGTCAGAGGGAGGTGTTGCTTTAGTTTGTTTCTCATTGTCCAACTCAATTGGCAGTAAATTAAAAAATTGTCCCCAGGTTGAGTCTGTCTTGACCTATGAGCTTTTTCATCTTATTTTTCCCTCTCCATCCTATCAAGGAGCAGGAGTGAGAGAGCATCTGAGTGGGGGTCTGACAGCCAGCCGAGGTCAACTCACGATGACACTGTACACATATTGAACCTGCAAGTCTCCAATCCAAGCAGAGTTATTATAAAATTTGGTCATATATGAAGACATAACAAGAAAGTTAATCTTGAGATGCCACACATAATATTTAAATCTGTATCTGGGTCTAAATCCAAATGACATTACATTTGAAGAATAGTTGTTTTGAGAATTAAGTTTTTGTGTATAAAATACATATTATTGTAATGATGCAACTAAGGAGAAGGTGAAAAAATTGTTTTGATTATTATAATACATTGCAACACTTAATATTTTTTATTTCAAAAGGCAAAATTAAAAAAAAAAAAAGACTAACATATATATCTTATATCCCGGTCACTGTCACTTCCATTTCCTAAGTGACTTTCTAAGTCACTTGGGAAATGTTTGAGTTTTAAAAATACAAAGTATTTGAGTCTGACTATAGCAGAGTTATTTCAACTTGTTGATTTTAAGTTATACTTCTTTTCACTCTTTAGTAGGTGGAAGAGAAAAATAAAGTTATAAAAATCATAAAGATTGGAATAATGTAAAACATTCAATCGGGCAACAATGACAACCAACAGTCGTACTCATTTAGCTACAAAAAAAAAAAAAATCTGAGATTAAAGTACTATACATAAAGTAAAAGCTTTTGATGTCATAAAGTGAGATACTTCAATATTTTAGTAGTGCAGCGTTAACTTTGAAAGCTTCAGACTGTATGGCAGTTACTTTTCATGTAGCTGATAGTTACGCTTTGCTCTTAAATCCTTTGGGGAAGCATGGAAAAGCATTCAGGAGCCTATTACAAGCCTTTACATAGCACAAATATTATTAAAATTACATTAAACTTACGGCTGCAGTTGAGAGACCAAAGTATAGAGGATGAAGGATCCCCTCTGGTATAATTATGTTCATGTAGGCAGAATGTAAGAAAACTTCAGTGGAAGAAAAGTGATTCCATCTCAACTCAAAATATGTATAGTGAAAAGCACTTTTTGTCTCTCATGGATGATAATAGTTATATTTAAATTTATTTCACTCAGAACTCACACTTTTAGTCTGATGTCTTGTTTAAAAAATTGTGATACTAACAGGATGAGAGGCTGACATAAATCTGCAAGCCAGATACATTTCCATTTAGTTACTGGTACACTAGTTACTAGTTACTGGTATAAAGTCAGAAAAGCAATCCTAATGTTAATTGTTTTTTAAAGTTGATCGTTTAGTTTTCATTCTTCATTGACAGCAAAAGTCTAGAAATGAGAGTTTCCATTTTGTGTTGGTAAGGAAAGCAAGCTGTGCAGAAAATATACATTTCCACATGAAAGGTGTCAAGAAATACAATTGCTGATATTTTTCTTTCTTATTCAGTACTGGACCAGTGGCCCAGCACACTCAGAGAATACACCTATTTCTGCTGGTTAACTGACACAGTATCAGCACCAATTCTCTCTTCCCAAGACTAAATGAGACAAAACAGTCTCTGCTCAACTATTAAACTCTCCAGAACATCTGGTCTCAGTTTTGGAAATGATTCCTGCCCTGTGTTAACTCTCAAATTTTGCAAAGAGATTTCTGGGGATGTTGCCTGTTGACTCAGGTCAAAAGTGTGCAAGAAGTCATTCCAGGAATTTTGTAGTATTGACAACAGTACCTGGAAATGCTTCCTGAAACAGTTTAATTTACAAATATAGACATAAATTGTTCTCCTGTAGGGTTGTGTCTCATAGGATTCATACTGACTGCTTAAATATAGCGACTGCTAAATATAGTCTACAGTACTATAGATTTAGCACTGATAGGTAGCTTGAAGATAACAGATGTGGCTTAGTCATTTGGAATATGTGGGTCCTCACCTTCAGAAGTTCTCACAGATTTCACTTCTACTGTGTGACAAGAACCATGATTGACGCCTGGCAAATGTTTGGTTTTTTGTCTGTGTCTGTGAAAAAATAGATTAGTGGGATATGATTTTGAGGATTTTTTTTAAATACATGTGTGCATTTGCTGAAATGTATTAATGACAGAATAGGCACAAGAAGAAAGGTCAAACTTCTGTGTCTGTAGCAACCATACTGTGCCTTGTTCTTGGTTGGCATCACCCTTTGAGAAAGATCTGCTTTTCTCACAAGCAAGTTATGCTCTTATTGTTTTATGTTCTGGAACTGTATATGGTCGTACCCAACAGTCACTGTTAAACACCTTGTAACTTTAGTTAATCTTTTAGCTTATGTGGGTCTGAGTAGAGGACCACATTGAATATAAGGATGAAGCAATTGACAGCTGTGAATATCTGAAGTAGACAGTGCAACTGAGAAGGAAATTATGACTTTCTATAAAGGCAGGAGTATTCCTGGTACTGAACCCAGCAATATTCCTTGGCGAAGTACAGTCAGGAGATTGACATTGTAGGAATGCTATAGCCAAGAACAGGGAAAGATAACCTAGTCCTGCAGGACCTTGCAGTGAATAAAATAGAGTCACTCTGCAGAGTTTTGCCAGCTAAAGTGTAGAAAGCTTTTTGCCCTAGCTCCATTTTTCCAGTCTTGTCATATCTGGTATCTTCTATCCCGATATCCTATCTATCCGTTGTACAAAGTACAGGAAAAAAAAAAAAAAGAAAGTTTTAACAAAAATATACTTTGATGACTTTACATCACTTCTGAATTTTTTTCCAACAAGAAGGAATTTTACCCATTCCTTTATAGCTCTTCTGAAAGTAGTTTTGATACCAGCCTTGGTTTGATTTTCAGAGCAAGTTTCCACACTTTGGATAAAATATTTTTGTCATATCTGAAAAATCTCTTTCTTTATGCTGTAACCACCTTCACATCACCACTCCCCAAATATGTACCCATCTTTTATTTGTTGACTAATTCCCACATCCTGTCACCTTGTGAGCATGGTCAATATTCATACTATCTTTTAGATTTTTCTCAAGTCACCAGTTCCTACATATAATGAGTTTTCTAGCAATGACCCTTTGAACCTCAGGGAGGAACTTCCACTATTCTAGAATAAACTCTCTGCCTAGAAGGAATGTCTTTGAAGTTTTCAGCAGGGAGGTCTTGACACAAGTCTGCAGTCTCAGCATTTATGTAAAAGTGGAACAGCCCCCAGACCCCACAGTTAGAACCATTCTTCAATTTATTCAAATTACAGTTTGAATACAGCCCCAGATTTCAAAATATTTTCTATTTTTATACTTGCAAACCAAAATGAGTAACTGAACTAATTTCAGACATAATTGAATGACCCCACAAGCAAAATAGATTCTAAGAATCGTCAGGGACTTCAGAGCAGCTTTCTGGCATCACTTCAGTTTCTTCCCTTGCACATTAGGACTTGCAGAAAGCATCTCAGGATAGTTGGTACAAAGAGGCAGGAAGTGTACTGCACACTTGCACATTCCAAGTGTCCACTCCTGCAGAGTGAGGTCACTGAGTCCTGGAAAGACATCTAAGAAAATTAAACTAATCTTGTAAACTGAAATCATCTGAGAGAAATTAGAGAAAGATGCATAAGAAAAATAGAGTTATCAGTGTTATAGAAAAGGCACATACCACAAATAAAAACAAGTATCTAAAAATACCTGCAGGCAGCTCTAATGGTAGGCTGAGTGCTATTTTATAATTCTGTATGGGATGTTTTTTGTTTAATTATGACTTCATCTCTTCAAGTTGAGAAGTTTCATCAGTATGAAAAGCAGTAGGAAGCCAGATTTAAAAGTTCTGCAGGGGATGCTGAGAAATATTGTCAGAATCATCAGTTTAAGACTGACAAAGTCATGTAAACCGAAGGAATTCAAAATGGGTCATGCACTTCCGATGACCTCCACAGGACTCCACATATAATGCATACGATACACATTATATGGCACAGGGTCAAGTTGGTTTTTGTTTTTGTTTTTTTTTTTCTCAGGCAGTACACTGTATTGATGACTTTTAAAAAAGGAAGTTGCTGAGGGCAAATACATTTGCAAAATATCCATGTCATTGGGATTACTATAAGAAAGGGAACTTTAATCTCAAGTCTGAACAAAGCAGCCATGCTTTTGTTTGTCACTTTGTAGCCTAATAAAATTAAGATCACCTTATGTTGGTACAGTCAATCTGTCTCTTTTATATATAAAACTGCTTGGATTATCACTTATAAATTAAAACTAATCTTAAAGCAAACAAAAAAGACACTGGGATCATGGCAGTGTTGAAAACAGAGGAAAGTATTTGGAACAAATTTCCACCCCTTTTGAAATTTACATCTTAATTATGACATAAAGAGACAGGAAGAGATCTTTCATGTATCTTCCTAACAGGAGACAGAAACCATTATATATTCCTGGATCAATCAGAACTGGATGGTTGGCACAGTCAGGACTAAACCCAAACAAGATGGATTGTACAGAGTCTATGCAGTGATATTCATAATTCTTTTTAAAGGGCCTGCTGAGATGATCCTTGAGGATATTCTGTAAACGTGATCCGTAAACATTACCAGAGTAATGTAAAGTATGCACTGGTTTTAAGATGTTCACAGAGTACAAAATATCTTATCTTCCACTTTCCTGATAAATTGTGTCTTAGTGTCAGCAAGGTGATAACACTTATGTAGAAAGTCCTGGTGTGTAGAATCAGCTTTAGGTAGAAACCATAACCATTGACTCATCGGATATCTGAAACAAATTCATCACTCTTGAGTGCAGTGTGGCATCCATCATCACCATCGGGGAAAAGTGAAGCATCAGACGAGTAGATGTCTAAAACCAGAGTCTGAGATTAGGCTTTCTCAAACAGCCATGGCAACAAGGCTGTGCTGTGCATGATCCAAGTTCTCTGTCATGTTCTTTCATCCTTTGAACTGGTAGTACAGAAGGCAAGTGCACTGACTGTTGTACCATTTACCTGGTGAATTCTGCAGTCTGAGTGGAGACCAGACTATCGCACTTGCTAAATTTTACCTTGAAGAAAAGAGAATCAATCAAATGGATTAAGTTAGTTAACAGCCATTCAGACAAGGATAAACCTGAACACTTATATGCAGGCAAGTTAGGACAGTAAAGCTTCCCTATTGCTAGTGTGACTTTACAGTCATGCTACTTCTCAACAGTCTTGAGAAACTTTTTTATGAATTATGAAATAATTTGGAAGAAGAGCCCTGAAAACTCATGCATAGCATCCACAGAAAATGTTATGGAAAGTAGAATGAACACATAAGCCTGAAATAATGAACAAATAACTACATCAGTAAATCATGAATCAAAACCTTTTTCCTTAGAACCAAAAAAAAAAAAAAAAAAAGTAGCACTGTCACTTCATACGTAACAATTATTCTACATGCTGTTGGAAGGAAGCATTTCAATAACAGTACATGAAACAGCGGATGAGGAAGCCCAACCAAGAATAGCAAATCATATCTAAAATAAATGGGGTGATAATTAACCACTTCAATCTGAATGTTGAGGGACAGACAGTTTGGGCAAACATATTCAGGTTTTTTTGAAGTCTTTCTCACACTACGGCCTTTACATGTCTTATGCATTAAGATTTAACTCATGAGCTATAAAAATATCATAATTCTGTATATTCTCGGAATCCTGTGCAAGTTTTTTGGATATTGTTAATATCACTACACATTATTAGTATTATTTACAAAGTATGCCTAATGATTAAAACTGTTTCTTCTGAAGTGATTTCTAATTTCATAGTATTTTCAGTTCCCTTTCATCAATATTTAATATATAATCACAGAATCATAGAATGGATTGGGTTGGAAAGGACCTTTAAAGGTCATCTAGTCCAATCCCCCTGCAAGGAGCAGGGACATTGCCAACCAGATCAGGTTGCTCAGAGCCTCATTCAGCCTGGCCTTGAATGTTTCCAGGGATGGGGCTTCCACCACCTCTCTGGGCAACCTGTTCCAGTGTTCCACCACCTTCATTGTAAAAAGTTTTTTCCTAAGATCTAATCTGAATCTGCCTCCCTCTATTATAAAACCATTACCCCTTGTCCTATCACAACAGGGCTGGCTGAAGAGTTTCTGCTCGTCTTATAGGCCCCCGTTAGGTACTAGAAGGCTGCTATAAGGTCTCCCTGGAGCCTTCTCCTCTCCAGGTTAATCAGCCCCAACTCTCTCAGCCTGTCCTTATAGCAGAGATGCTCCAACCCTCTTATCATCTTTGTGAAAGAGATAGCACATGAAAGGGAACAATTTTTCAATACTCTTGATATGGGGACAGTTTCTCTCTTTCACGGGAGATAGTAAGGAATGTATGGGACCATGTTGAATAGACTTGCTTTCTGAGGAAATGTTAAAAGCCTTTCTCTAGATTCTTAATTTCATCCCTTTTAAGGCAACTGGGCTAGAAGGTGAGGATGAACTGATAAGAAACTTCGTTGTCTGAGGAAGAAGAGGAAAAAAAAGTAAGTAAGTGCCAAGCTCTAGCTACCTATCCAAATGGCCTTTTCAAAGGAAACAGTGTTGGCTGGATCATGTGAGGGAATGCTGCCTTATGTCTCTGAAACATTTCACTTTGATTCTAGAAAGACGTCTTGTAATACTAATGGATAGACATGACAATACTAATTTTGATTGTTTCAGAATATTTGACACGAAGTGATCTAGGGTGGGATTTAGCTTCAGACATACACACCTAATTTTCTCAGTGCAGATCCAGCACAAACTAAAAAAGCAATTCTGCTCACTTTTGTCTCATGGCTGGTCAGCTGAATAACTCTCTAGGATCCACTGACCATGCTGACTAGTTCTCCATTAACTAAAACTAGACTTTAAGTATCTGGCAGACATTTAAATTCTTAAATTCTGACTGTGAATCACATCCCTAGATCAGTAGTTACCACCTATACAATACAGTTTATAACTAGTATTGGTGATAAGAGTCTCGTGTTTTGATGAAGAGGCAACACCATCTTTTATTTTCTTTCAGTTTTACCTTTTACTTCCTTTCAAGACTTTGAAATTAATCTGACCAGATTTTGTAACTGGCAAAAAGCTGAACTAAACCTTTTGTTCCTTTAAATAACTTCAGTAGAATAAGAGAAAGTGGAAGGCAATTAGCTTCTACTAGAACTGTAATCTGCAATTTATGTATGCCAATTCTGTATGGACAGGAGTTATGGAGAGCATATGGTTTATATAGTCGGACATATGGCCTCAGTTATCATGACTATTGAAAATAAAAACAAATTGTCTACTATCTGTTCATATTCATGTAAATGACATAGATTTCCAGTTAAGCCAATAGCTTTGCAGTGGTTTTACTCCACTCTAAGATGGAAGAGAAAGAGGCTCCATAACTTAATTCTTCTGTCTTCTGTGCTGGCTTTACAGAATCACAGCTTTATTAATTTCAGCTGTATTAGTTCTGGTTTACATCTATGCAACTGAGTGGAGAAATTGATATGGATATAGTTTTTTAAATGGTATATGAAAACCCACAGAATTTGCACCTTAAATTATGTCTTTTAACATACAAAATAATCCAAGTCATCTAAACTTTGAAATATCAGCTGTTTTAAAACAGAATGAGTTTAAGTTAAGTTAAAGAGTGCCACATTACTGTGGTGTTGTTTGCGTTGCACAGTAGTTCTTTCTGAGTGCTCCCATAAAGGTCAGAGGGACTGTGGAAAATGTCTGTTAATTGCTGGAACACTTTCCTTGAGTTCTGAAGGCATCTCTTCTGTTCCTCCTGCTCCCACCATCCTTCAGACTGGTTTGTACAAATCACCTCACCTTCCTGGGTAACAGTTTCACTCCTCTGGTGGCCAGAAAAAATTATTGCAGTTACAGGCCACATGACAAGAACATATTCTGTGGCCATAAAGAATGTTTTATTTTTAAGGCAATGGTCATTATTTTTAAGTACATTATATAGGCTATTTTATTTAGAGGTTGATATTCTGTATTGATTTAACACCTTTCTTAACTTTCTGGCACACTCTTAAGGGTTGAAGTCTCTGGATCTATCTATCAGCCAAATCATCATTTCAAATTACTTAAATATAATTAAAAACTCTGCAATTGTAAATAAAACTAAAACCACCAACAAACCACAAGGACTCTTTGTTTAGAAATTTAAAAAACAAAAATTGGAGAGTGTGCAGTGTGTCTCTATGAGAATCATTGAATGTCTTAAATGTTGACCCTGCAATGAAATCAACAGATGGAAATGTCTGTCCAATTTAAGAGTTGTTTTGTTACCTTCAGTGTAATTCTAGTTAGACATGTCATCCTGGCAGCTCAGTGGCTCCAATACTTCCACCCAGGGCCATGATCTGACAAAACAGGCCTGGGAAAACAGAATTTGATCATGAAACAATTTTATAGGGGCTGTAATTTCTACTGGGCAATTCTGCAGAGTGTCCTTGGAAAACTCAGTTTTTTGTGCCAGCTGTAACTAAATGCACATGAATTAAGAATGAGCTGCCAGGTGGCTAGGGACATAGATTTTCAGAAAAACAGAGCTTGTACTGTGTGGAAAAGTACTTGGCACTAAATGCTGTAACAAAATGTGATTATTTTGAGATTTATTATACAAGATGGATAAAGGTAATTTCAGTCCATTTAAACAAAGAGAAGAGCAACACAATGAAAGTTGACATAAAACACCAAAAAAACACCCCACCACTTAACCAGTCTAAGTTCTTTGTACATAATTTTAGAGATTAATCATTGCTTTTTATGGAAACTAGGCTATTTGTCTCCTTATTACAAAGTTATGTTGCTAATAAGAAAATAAATTCTGACTTGTAACATTTGTTTTAGCACCAAGGTAACAAAAGGAAAGCAGCAGGTACTCTGCCAAGTAACTAACTAGTCTCACCCCAGTAAAAGAGAGTAAATTGATGCAGCCTTCATTCACTTCAGATTGTATCACAGCAGAAGCAGGTAGGTTCTGCTTACTGCTGTCAACTTTCATCTTCACTGAAATCAGTGAGAAAATTATACCAGTTTATTGTTCTTCAGTTTCTAGGAAACCAGGAAAGACAATTTTCTCCCTGAATTACTCTGCTCAGGGCAGATTGTGCAGTCCCAGCTAGAATTTTGTAATTTATTCAGTCGTAATATTTTCTGAAGAGCTGATTTTGGGCATACAACAGCCAAATATACCTTTAATGAAGACACCTCCAAACTCTATATACAATGCAACATCTCCTTCAGGCCCACAACCTGACTACAGCTGAGAGCTAGAGATTAGTGCCCATATATTTTTTCAAAATTCTCACAAGCAGCGAAGACCAACACATGTGCAAGCAACTGTCTACAAGACAGTCTGGTAGTTTTAGCTACAATATTTGGAAGTTTGCGATGATTCCTGATATGGTGTTTAACTTAGTGACTACTACTGCGGTATCAAAACAGATTGCATTATCCCTGAGGCAAATGCCTGAAGCTGGGAGTTACACAACCTCAGGGAAAACATAGTAGGTCACTCCTACTATTATACCCACTGACTAGGAAGTTGCTATCTCCATGGGTGCCATCCTCCACAAATGTAAGATATGCCTGCAGCCAGCAGTGACTTGGCTCTCTACCATGATGGGTTTCCAGTACTGCATCCCAAGTTACTTTGAGCTCACCAGAGATCTGGAGACACATGGCATCAGCGGAGTAAAAATTTTGCATTTGATTATTGAAGTCACCATACTGAGCAGAACGTAGGAGCACTCTGCTCTCCTCAGCAGCCACTTTCTCCTCTTGCAGGTAATGTTTTCCATTCTCATGCGGGAGAACCCACCATGCCAGGTGAGTTCAGCAGGGAGGGGAGGCAACTGTGATTTGGCATTAGCAGTGGACTTGCCTAGTAATTCCAGAGTTGATAACTCACAGCTGCAGGGCACTGCTGAGATGCTCCCAGCTCCTGCCAAACTCCACTGAAGCTAGAACCAGACCCCAGCTTGGAACACAACACGGTACTCAGAAATTCTTCCTGAAAGCCGTTCATGTTCCTCTGACTAGCCCAGGTTGCATTGCTATTTCAAGATGGCAGATAATTCAAGATTCTTGCTCTTTAAAGTTACCAGAGACATCCAAAGCAGTGAAGAGAGTAAAGGTCAAAACCTGTAAAATGTTGAACTATGCTTCCAGACACCAGCTAATAAAGCAAACTGAAAAACTCAACAGCAAGCAAACTGTTAAAGTAGTACTTCTGATGTGAATCTGCTGTAGATCCCTATTGTATTGCCTGATCATTATACTGAGGCAAGGAATATGAGGTTTTTAATTCCATAAGCCTCATTCTGACCCTCAAGAAGTAGGGTAAGGCTGCACCTACTGATATATATAATATTACATTTTAAAATGTCCTGCAAAACACATCTCTACTACCTCTTTTGCTATAAAATAAAAACAATACAAAACAAAACAAACACACCC
>WHYT01015139.1:0-118878 GCA_009806455.1 Tetrax tetrax | reverse complement strand
CCCCCCCCCCCCCCTCCCCCCCCCCCCGAATATAGTCTTCTATTCTTTTGTGGATAATTTCTATGCTGTTTTATACTTTATCCCAGAATAATAAAATAATTACAACATCTCCAGGTAGTGGAATCATAGAATCATAGAATGGTTTGGGTTGGAAGGGACCTTTAAAGGTCATCTAATCCAACACCCCTGCAAGGAGCAGGGACATCTTCAGCTACATCAGGTTGCTCAGAGCCCCATCTGACATTTCCAAGGAAGGAGCATCCACCACCTCTCTGGGCAACCTGTTCCAGTGTTTCACCACCCTCATTGCAAAAAATTTCTTCCTTATAGTATAGAATTCTAAGTATACCCTGTCTTCATTATAGGACACAGTCATCAGCTAAATGTAGTGTAGAAACATCTTGCAACATCTTGATATTCATATCACTTCCTTTTAGAAAAAAAAAAAGCTATACTTTTAACAAAGCAGCCAATAACAGTCTTGGTAGTGATTCAGGTTTTAGCCATTTTGTACAAGATCTTTATACCCCACCAGAACTGTTCCTATAAAAGATCTAGAAGGAAATATTGTGCCCAAATTTCCAACCTCCCTATACCCTCACTTGTCAGCACATGGACAGAAATATCTATCACACCTAAAATTCACACCTTACTTTAATCAAAAAATGAATTCAATCTAACTTTCAAGTGTGGACAAGTCTCTAGTCCTGCCTAATAAATTTTTCACCATACTTATGAATAGCTGTATAGTGATAAGTAAAATCACCTGAAGCAATGTATGGGACTCCTTGTGTTGAAACATGCATATAAAAAAAAAAAGAATGTAAACTACATATGTTTATGATAAGTCTATTCAAATAGAAGATGCATTTAACTTTTGGAGACTGCTGAGATGCCAAAATGTCTGGCAGTTGGAAATAACCACTATAATTAGTCAGAAAATATTGTATTGGTGTATTTTTACAAGTCATCAAATATTTTGGGCCTAGAAAGAGGTAGTGGTCACCATCTAGATGTTCTGGAACGAAGAAGGCCAAAGTGACCAGAAATGTTTATTAAGAGATGTGCTAAGGAAAAAGGTTTTAATTATAATTTCCTACATTTATTTAAAAATTCCAGGGATCCTTATCAGAAAACCAAGTGATAGGAGTGAGCAAAGAAGAAAAACTGAGGAAAAAATGATTTTCAATCCATTTCTAGATGAATACATACATATGTATATTGTCTTCAATTTTACAAACCCCTTCTATTTTAATATTTTTTTTTACTTTTAATAAATTGAAACCCACCATCTGATCTTTAATAATTATTAATAAATTGCAGTTCAGTAGAGTTTTGGCTCATTAGAAACAGATTATGTTGCTCCAAAAATAAAAATATGAACAGGCTACAGGAATAAAACCTGGAGTTTTCATAAGAAGATTGGAAAGGCTGTTATTTTACTAACTTTAGGTCTGTTGGCTCTAGAAAAACATAAATACACATAACAGTAAGATAATTTTACAATTTTACTGTGTACAATATTAAATTACCACTGATAGTTATTTTCAAGAAAACACACCTGCATTGTTGGTTTTTGTATGCATTATCATCCTATCCTAGCAGCAGAGAATTACACAGTCAGGCTTTTATATCAAAGTCATTGAAGCAGGAGTATTGTTAAACTGCTCATGCAAAGCTCCAAATGGGCACAAGCTAATGCAATCAGTGCGTATTTCCACTTGACATGCAGCAAATAAATATTGGCCAGAGGCTAATAGCCACAGTGTCCATAAGATACGCTGCAGAAATGGTATGGATATTGAAGCATTTGGATAAGGCATCCAGAAAGCATTTTAGTGGCCCAGTCTCCACAGGGTATGTATACCCGCACTAGGGCTCCAGGCATATTTGTAGATAAGAGCTCTTATACTTACAATTCTAAAACTTCCTAAACAGTACCAAAAAGCTATACAAAAATGCTATGATGTGCTGCCAATTGTATTGCCACACATCACACGCTGTAGCTTGTGTACCCTCAGATCAAGGCATCAAAAAGCATTCAATGACTGAAAGCAGAGCTGAATTCAAGCTGCAGTTAAGATGCAGATTTTTAAACTTTGAGGGTAATTAAGCACCGGAACAATTTGTTATGGGTGCAGTGTTTTCTTCCTCATTTAAGACCTTTCATACCAGATTGGCTGTACCTTTCTCAAAAGATACACACTAGATCTGTCAGAAGAGGTAAATAATTCCATGAAATGCTTAATGAAATTATGTGGGTTGTGTTATGCCAGATATGACAGCATGATTATAACATGTGGCTTCAAGACTTAAGAAATCACGAAACCATTTAGGGGTTAGTCATGCTAAGTAGCTTTAAAGTTAAGGGATAAATCTCTCACAAGTACATATAGGTGAAGAAATCATATGAGGAATAGGTAATCATCCTCAAATGAAAGAAGATATTAAACTGTAAAGGTTTCTATGAGATTTATTTTCATGTCCTTCTCGTAATGAAAATAGCATCTTCATTAATATTCACACATTTCAACTATTGCTATTTGTTGTTTGACAGAAGTTAACAAAGTGCAACTAGTAACAAAAAAAACCCCCAACAAATAAGCAAAGTGATCCTATTAGAGCATGTGCAAACATGCTGCGTAAACAGTTGTTTATTGTCTGCATCAAAGCAAAACCTCCTGCCTCTTGCAACTGAGCCACTAGAAGACCTTCACAACCACGTCAGATTTTTCACCACGCAGGAACAAGCTGTATGTAAATAACAACTGTCTGGCAATCACAGTGGGTGAGGTTCTCAGCTTCTGTGTTAAGGTCCATCTGACTTTTGACTCTGGAGATAATACAGGACTTAATTTTTACTCCTCTGCTCCTATACACTGCTTTTACTAATAATACCTGCATGACATATTAATGGGGAGGACTTCATGTGGCCATCTGTGGTTGATTGGCAAGCAGTGGCAGGTAAAGGTCTTTCGATAGCTAACTGCTTATACGACCTTGTACTTTCAGCTAGTAAATTGGGGTTAACAAATTAAATATTTATCACATGTATTTGCAATAGTGATCTCAAAATGTCATTCTTTAACCATCTAAGATTTGATCTAGTGATTCTGAATTACTGCTGGTTAATTTAGAACATAACCTTAAGAAATCAAGAGAGAGAGTCAATCTTGGTTGAAAAACATTACTTTCTCTGTGTTGACAAGCTTTAAGTTATTTCAGTTGGAATTGTTTCTAGCATTAGCTAACCAGATGTCAGTTTTGGCCCTATTAGTTTCCTGTTTTAAAAAGATGGCCTATATCAGAAATGTTTTCTCTTCCTAGACCCAAACAGTTTTGATTTCCTAGGCTGAATACTTACACAGCAGGAAGACAGATTTCTGATAGAAGAGAAAACACTTGTAGACTATTAAAAAATTACTTTTCAAACCCCAGAAGGATAAATTAAATAGACTGGATTTCCTCAGTCTTTCACAGTAAAGGCAATTTTTTTAGATGTCAGATACTCCTTTTAGCTTTTTCTGAACCCATCTCTGTGTGAAAATTTTTCCTTGTGTGCACCTGAGTTCCAGGTGCATCTCCACTAATGCCTTTGACTATTTCAGTCTCAGGAAGAAGATCAACATACTCCCACTTCATATTTGTCAGCTCCAAGCTACTATTAGCACAAGTCTCCCAGAATTCACTAGAAAAGTGTCTCAATTCCTTGTCTGCCTTCCATAATCCTAAGAACAAATGGCTTCTCACTCAGCCCTTGGTGTCATTTATCTCAGAAGAATTATTCGTAAAATGCTTCCACCAGCTTGGACGCATCTGGCTGCCAGATCACACTCTACACATCATCTTTGGTGGATGTGAGCCAGATCAAGTATCAGAAGCTAGATATGCTGGATTCATGTCACCTAAGATTTTCTTTACATTAATTGAACGGTCTGCTGTTATACTAGGCAATTTACTGATTTCCCATAGATCTCAGCATCAAGATAGAAGGCCAAGTAACTGTTACATTAATGTAGCACTGAGAAAGGGGGGTGGAACACACATCAAACTAAGGAAAACATGAAATAATTTCAGAAATAAAACAAGGCCAACTGGCTCAACATTCTTGGATTTTGATGGATTAAAGAAGTCCACCTCGATCACTCATTCATGTTCAGAGGATGACCTATGAAAGCTCCTATGTAACCGTATTCCCAGTCACGATCAATGATCCTATCTAAAATATGTCATGTGTTTTGCAAGCTTCTGAAATGTCCTAGCCTGATGAGTAGCAAGTTGCAAGGTGGGATATAGGAGTCTAATCTCTGTGAGCCACATGCTTTCAAGGCCACAACCTTCCTGATTTAAACGTTACCTTCCAAACAAGTTCCCATCCCTTCTACGCACAGCAGGCAGTATGGGGACCATTCACTGCAACGCTATCAGGATAGAGACAGACCTGTTCTTCTCAGTGCACCTATGCTCCTTTCTTAACCCAGCACAGTGTGAATATGGCAGAGGGAAGAAAGATAAGCATGAGTGGTAATGAAGAATTATCCTACAGTAGCTACGTCAGAAATGAATTAGTAGTATTCTCAATGCCAAACTGATGTGGCAATATCTATTATCCTAAACCTATTAAAAATTAGTTTCTGACACAGAGGAGAAATAAAAAGAAGAAAAAGGTAAATAAGGCAAGCAAAAACAAAGCACACTGAGAAAGAAGACCGGAGAAAACAAGAGAGAGTATTTCCTATGGAAAGTTTTTTAACTAGATAATTTCCTCTGTTTCAGGAACTTTCTGTAAAGTTTGAATAAATAATCCCTGTGAATCCAGGACTCCTCAACATTAGCCTATTTGCTCTTGTTTACTTTCTCTGTCTGATGCCAAATAAATCTTAAGCAATTCTTTGCAAGAATCCCACAGTTTCACAAGAAGGAACAAAGAACATTGCCGGTGTTACCTGTGACTCAGTAGTGTAAACACTGTGCAGGACAGTGGTAGCTGTAGTATAATTGTACTCAGGATGAAAAAGGGCATGAATGCACTCTCACAGGCACATGTTACTAGTTGAGTTTTCTCACCACTGCAATTGCTGAAATTATCATTACTAATGTATGTTAAGCAAGCTCTGAGTAGATTAGGCTAATGGAGAGCTTAGCTGTAAAGAGATCTGCTTGGAAAATCTCAGAAAGCCGTAAGTAGTAGACAAATACTGTCTCTTGATATACAAGATCATGGCTCACTCAGACTTAGACAGTTCTGCTCATGGAAATCGTGTGATGAAATATATGATGGCTATGGACATTGGAAGAATTTTAATGTTTTTCTCTGTTACTGAGGTGCCTACATTTTTCCTAAAATGAAATACAGGCACATAACAGCTTGTAAAACTAGGTCCAAGTGGTCATCACATAAACCACCCAACGTTTAATAGTCATTGGAACAACATAAATATTTGCATTAACAATCTGCAGGTGATAAAAATAACAACTTTTATAAGGATCTTTATGCTATCCTGACATCACATGGCAGTGTGTTCTATGTTAACATAGGAGTTCAGAGGTCGTAACTATACAGCTAGGAGCATATTTATCAGAAAGATAAGTCCCAAATTTCAATGCGAAGGGCAACATTTGAAAGAGCACTAGGATCATCATCAGTACATTGTCTGATCTCTGGTGACTTTATTATGCATTGTGTATCCTTTACAACCTGTCTAACAAACCACCTGTCTGCCACACTTTCTGATTAGGACAATAAGTATTCCACTGACAATGGGCTAATTACGACTAAAATTCCTCCACTGAGACTGTATCTCTGTTTGGTGAGCCAGTCTCTGAAAGAAATGTTCACATTCTGTTGTTATATCCTCCTGCTCCCCTTCTCACTTTCTTTCACCTAATGCCTTATTTTGGGACTATAAAACACCTATCATAACTGAGTCCTAACCCACTATAGACTTAGAGTGTCAGTGAAAAGAAAAATTGTAATTAACAATTGGAATTGTCAAGAGCAGATGTAAAATCCATAACTGAGAAGTCTCCTACAGTGTTCATGCAGATATTTAACTGCGTTAAAACTCCAAAATAGTATTGCATGTTACTGAATGCCACCTTCTGGCACATCATCTGTTTAACCATTTTAGTTAAAGGTGGAGTCAGTATTACTTATACAATCTACAGTTTTCCATTGTAAAATCTTAGGATTTGTTTCCAACTTTTTCTGCTTTAAGTATCCAAAGTAAGATTTCCCATGGAGTCTCAAAAGCAGTATTACTGAAAGTTTTCAGCAAAAATCAGCCCACTATTTCCAAAACTAAAGTTAGGAAAATATAGTGTTCAAAATCTTGTTAGGCTGTGAAAATCCTATTCTCATTAAACTAATGCTACCATGTTTCTGACGTGTGGATTTAGCATTTGGCAAGTGTGAGATTTATTGCTGTTCCAAGAGGCACTGCTTCTGTGCTCTCAGCAAAGTCCCATAAAACCCAGTGGCAAAAACTGCCGTCACCTCCTAGGGGCTGTCAGTACAACCCTGTTAATTAGCTGAGTGACAAAGGTCTGTGCCAGGAAGCTGATGGCCTCTCACAAATTGCAGTTCACTCAAGGGACTCCATAATATTTGGTATTAGGCTCTTCTGTTTCAACAACATAGAAATTGAACACAAGATGACATTAAATAACAATATTAAAATGACATAATCAGGCTGGCTGATGTTAGGAAGCCAAGAACCGTGATTTCTTATGCAAATCAATGTGTAGGTCTGCATTAAGTAACAAGCTTTAATTGCATCATTATCATAATATGTGTTTTAGGACATCTGTCTCACTCCCAGAAGAGTACAGAGCAACCCCAGGGGAGTGGGGGAAACCTGAATTCTGTTCCTTACCTACTCCAGGGACTTAATGCATTAAGGAAGTATTGTGCAAAATGCAGCAGTATATTTTTCAGCAATCCTGAAAGAAGCAGCACATCCTAGAAGCAGACACTCAGAGGATAATTCATGTTGGAAGGGACATCTAGTTCAAGTATCTCCTCAAGGAGAGATCAGCACCAAATTCAGACCATGCTGCCTAGAGCTTTGTTTAGTTGTGTTCTGGAGAGCTCTGAGAAGAGATTGCAAAGCCTCTTGGGTTGCGTTCTCCCTTGTGTGATTATTCTCATAGTGAACATCTTTCTGTAATTATACTCAGAAGCTTCTCTTATTTAAATTTATTATGACTGTTTCTTGTTCTCTTTCTGCACACCTGCCTCCTTGATAACCTCCCCATAGACACTGGATCCCCACTGCTGTTATGTTCCCTCTGAAGCTCTCTCTGCTCCAGGCTGCACAAGCCCAACTCCCTCAACCTCTCCTTGCACGGTAAGTGCTCCAGCCTCTTGACCATCTTGGTCTCTGTTGAACTCATGGCTTTCTTGAACTGGGGGCCCGAACTAGTTCCTAGATGCAGCCTAACAAGTGGTAAGTAAAGGAGGGGCGAGCTCTACCCTCAATCTGCTGGCTGTGTCCACGCCAACACAGCCCAGGACGCTGTTGGCTTTCATCGCTGCCAGGGTGCATCACTAGAATTTAGATTCCAGCTGAAGAGAAACTTGAGAAGTAGGACCACAAGCCTGAACTAAAACACTTATCCAGTACATAGGATGATGAGAGAGAAAACTTTTTGTATTTTATTTTACATTCAGTTTCTTTTGGTTTTGTTCCAGCCTTCTAGCTAGTTTCATCACATTTTGCTACTGGATAGGATGTTTTTGTAATATGTAGCACGTCTCATTTTCCTGTTTATATTTTAAGCATTTTAGGCCAGAGTTGTATGTCTAAGATAAGAAAATAATTGGTAATTTACTTTTTTGCTAGTATAATAACATAAAAGATTTGAGTAAGCGTCAAAAGTTACATATTTTCCCTGGAAGCAAAATCTTCTTTTAGTGTTTAGCTCTATGTCAATCTACTTGTCTTCAGTATCAAACACTGTATCCAACACTACTTTGCATATTTATGGGTAGAAATAATTTAAAAAATGTGAAGTGGCTTTAAATAATTAGTAAAGCGTATGAGTAGATGTTTATGAATTCTTCTGGGCAAATCTATAGTTCATTTTAAAGTCACAACAAAATTTCAAAAATAAAACAAAGGATATTGTAACTGCTTCCGGGTTTCACCTGTTCAATTTTAGTTTTATTAATTTTATTTTACTTAATTTTAAAAAAATGATTTATTCCTAAAGATATACTATGTGCAAACGTTGTATCCGTACTTTGTATAACTCTGAAAATTTCCCCTGACTGTAACGAGGCTTGAAGTTTCACCTCACAAATATAGAAAGTCTATCAGACCCTGAAATATTTTTTAATGATTACGCCAAGATATTGATTAGTATTTTACTCTTTAAGAAGTTCAGTGGACTAGCACAAGCTATGGAACTCGTAAAGGTATTTTAATCTTTTTTAGTTGTTACCTGGCAGACCCGATATCCATCAGAACAAGTGATCACGGTAATTTTGTTTCAGCAACTTTTTAATGATTTATTTGATAAAGAAATAGATATGAAATAATGAAGGAATTACATTATGTGATGTTTTCTTTCTTCCTTTTTCTGCCTTTTTCTTTCAACTCCCGCTAGTCCTGAGCTTGTGGATCTGAACTTGTATTTGACTAATTGCCACAGGATAGTGCGAAGGCCAAGGATTTAACAACATTTAAGGAGCCATTAGAGATTTGTACTGATAGAAGGAATTGCCCATGTTATAAAAGTCCAAATTGAAAACATTAATGTTATTTAAAAATTCTAGCAGGAATATAAAGCTTTCTGATTTATTTCGTAATTATTAGTTTGTGAGATAAAGAACAAATTATATCTGTTTAGTGTGAAGATTTTTGCCTACCTGGCAAATCTTAGACAGGCCACCATCGAGTGACATATGGCCTTGTATAATAAGTATGATTCAAAATGGTAGTATCTAGGTTAGGATGTCTGATATATGCTCCCTCAAAGCAGGATCAGGTCAGACCATACATTTAATGAGCATGCAGGGGTTTTTTTTAAACCAAATTTCATTAGTGGCACAAAGTATCTGGATGCCTGATGGAATGTATATATTGATTTCTGTCTGTCTCCACTCTTTTTCAGACCAATAAATTATCAACCGGAGTCAACCCATAGGGAAAGTACTTTTACAAAGGCACTTCACTCACGGTTGGTTTTGAGGGGGTGAAGGGGGACTAGAATAATTGAGACTCCGGGTCACTCTGTGAAAGGCCAGTTCCTTGAAGACATGTGAGCACATACACTCATGTCAGAGCTCTGTGTAAGAGTTATGGCAATCTGAGAAGAGCATCTAGAATTAAATTTTCCTCACTATTCCCTTTTCTTTTGGGTCATAACTAGGAATTACAGTGGTAGTGACATTGTGCTTCCTCACAGCCTCTGAGGATGCTCCCTTGTTGAGGAATGATGAATGTGATGCCTTTGGAGGAAGATGTGTGCCATTAGTGCAAAATGTGATGATCTAACTCCTCGATATGGTTAACTTTTTTAACATCTCAGGTACATCTTGATTGAAGATACATCTTTTATCCAGCCCTTTAATTTACCTCTTTAAAACAATATCAAAGACCCTATTTTATTTTCTTAAGTAGGCAATTTCAAAAGACTTTTTTCTCTTAGAAATGTGAGTCTAAGCAGCTAGTTGGCCCATATGAAAACCATGCTTCTCAGCTTCTTTACAGTAATATATCCCTGATATGTATGTAATTCTCCAACAAAAGCATTTATACCCCTGGTCTTGGTGAACGCTGTTTGTGACAGGTAGTTGTGCAAAAGAGTTTTGAGAGTATGGGCATATCTACTGAAAACTCCCTCACTGGAGTTTTTAATCACTAGATATTTTTGTATCGATACTTAATTGTTCATTAATGTTACTGATTTCTTGTGTCAGACCAAACCTAACTTGTTCTGGTACTGTTTGTGTGAGTCTCTGGGAACGGCCTTTAAGGATCTGTGCCATTACACCTCTGTGTGAGCAATGGATATCATCTACCTAGACTTGTGCAAGGCATTTGACTCTGTCCCGCACAACATCCTTCTCTCTAAATTGGAGAGACATGGGTTTGATGCACGGACCACTTGGTGGATAAGGAGTTGGCTGGATGGCCGCACTCAGAGAGTGGTGGTCAACGATTCCATGTCCAAGTGGAGATGGGTCAGGAGTGGTGTCCCTCAGGGGTCCGTGTTGGGCCCGGCCTTGTTCAACATGTTTGTTGGCAACATGGACAGTGGGATAGAGTGCACCCTCAGCAAGTTCAACGATGACACCAAGCTGTGTGGTGCAGTCAACATGCTGGAGGGGAGGGATGCCATCCAGAGGGACCTGGACAGGCTGGAGAGGTGGGCCCGTGCCAACCTCATGAAGTTCAACCAGGCCAAGTGCAAGGTCCTGCACCTGGGTCATGGCAATCCCAGGCACAAATACAGGCTGGGCGGAGAATGGATTGAGAGCAGCCCTGAGGAGAAAGACTTGGGAGTGCTGGTGGACAAGAAGCTCAACATGAGCCGGCAATGTGCCCTTGTGGCCCAGAAGGCCAACCGCATGCTGGGCTGCATCAAGAGGAGCGTGGCCAGCAGGTCGAGGGAGGTGATTCTGCCCCTCTACTCTGCCCTCGTGAGACCCCACCTGGAGTACTTTGTCCAGTTCTGGAGCCCCCAACATAAGAAGGACATGGACCAGTTGGAGAAGGTCCAGAGGAGGGCCATGAAGATCAGGCTTGTGGGAGACCTTATAGGGGTCTTCCAGTACCTCAAGGAGGCTTATAGGAAAGATGGGGAGAACCTCTTTAACAGGGCCTGTTGTGACAGGATGAAGGGTAATGGTTTTAAAATAGAGGGAGGTAGATTTAGATTAGATATTAGGAGAAAATTTTTACCCTGAGGATTATAGAGCACTAGAACAGGTTGCCCAAAGTGGTGGATTCCCCATCCCTGGAAAAGTTCAAGGCCATGTTGGATGAGACTCTGAGCAACCTGATCTAGTGGAGGATGTCCCTGCTCATTGCAGGGGGGTTGGACTAGATGACCTTTGAAGGTCCCTTCCAGTCCAAACCCTTCTAGGATCCTGTGATTCTACGATTCTATATTCTAGGCAAGGCCAAGGGTATCTCCTGCAGGAGCATGCCACTTTTTAAGAAACAACTAGTTTTGGCACATAGCCAGGAAGTCCAATGAGAGAAGCAGCACTAGAAAGGTATTAGGGAGGATGATTCCTACATTATTCTTCAGGTTGACAGGTTTCTGGAATCAAGCCTAAGGACCCTGGGGAAAAGGTTAAAAAAGACTGGAGACCTCATAATGATGGCAATGACTTCTGGGTCTACCATCTCACTACTGTCAGCCGAACAACCATCCTCTCAAACTTGTGCTTGGACGTCTGTGCCCCAGTGACGAGGCTGGCCAGCAGAAATGAGAAATACACGTCCAAAGAAGCAATACAAAGGTCAAGTTTGAGGCATTGTGTTTCAGAGGTGGAATTAACAAACAGCTGCAATTTGGATCTACAAAATAAAACATCTCCTGCTCTGAGCTCTTCTCACTTGCAACACCTTGAAGAACTTCACCATGATGCTTCACAGAATAGCAAAAAAGTCATTGAGATAAAACCCACAAAGAGGCTTTGTAGAGTAAAGCTAGCACCTTTATACACCCTCAGGTGTAAACAGGAGTTCAAAGAAACTTGAAGAATATAAACTGCTTGTTGTGGGTTAACCCCAGTAGGCAGCTAAATCCCACACAACCACTCACTCACATCCCTCACAATGGGATGGGGAGAGAATCAGAAAGGTGAAAATGTGAAAACTCATGGGTTGAGATAAAAACGGTTTAATAGATAAAGTAAAAGCTACGTGCACAAGAAAAAGACAAAATTAGGGCACTAACATGTGGACTCTAGCAGAAAAGAAAGGCAATTTCAGCTGTAGAGCTCCTCATAATCCACAAGTAAGAAGTAAAGAGTGTAACACTGTTCCAGGAACCCTGTACTCACAGTAACCTCTCTGGCTGCAAATCAGCTTTCTGCTTACCTGGCATGTCTTTCCTCACTGCTATATGTGCAAAAAGGCTTGTTTGCAGGAAGTCATCATCAAAAACAAAAGAAGATTTTTATTGCTATCACCATTATCAAATTGTGACCTGAGTACTGGATTGATGTAAAGTGATCCAACAATCCAAATGGAAGCCAAAATTTTAAGCATAAACTCCATTGTCTTCTAAGATTGCCATTTCGTGCCAACTCCTTTGCAGCTGTGTTGTTATAAATGAGGTTTCCAGTGCTTAGCAATGTTAGTCACTGATTAGACACAGATTCTGAGCAAGTGGAAGCTGAAACTAGACACAGCTCCTGCTGAGTTTTTATTGCTACTGACCTTAAATGTTTACAATTAGTTCGTATGTGTTGGTTTGGTTTTTTCCTCTTCCTTTCTGGACTCATTTACTACCAATCAGGTTTTAATATACTCAGAGCTTGCAAACTACTTCTGTTCTACAGTCTGAACCTCCCACTCTGATATTCCTTAGTATACTGTAGCAGAACAGGAAAATCTTTAGAAAGGAAGCTTTCTAACCCTTCAGGACATTCCCCTGAATTTGCAAATGGTTTCTTAGAAAGCAAGATTATATTCCTATCAAAGCAATCTATTTTGAAGCTTAGTGAGGGCGACACTGTGGCTTTCAGCATGGCCCTGAGAGAGAACCAAGCATTACTGCAGCACATGGCAGGCGAGAAGACTAATTATGCCATGTTAGCCCTTTACACACCCTCTGTGATGGCAGTGTTTTGAGAAACCAAAGCTATCAAGCTACTAAATCCTTCTCCCTTACCCCTTATTAGTTCTCAGGAGGATTATGTGGTGTAGTCTTGCTTTACCTCCTGAGTGAATATTTCTGTACATCCTCTGGAGCCTGAATGCAAGTGATAGACTCTTTCACCAGCCCCTCCTTTTCTGCTTTGGCAGACCACTGACATGCTGTGGATAGATTTAAAGTTTTCCTGCATCACCTGCATCTGAAAAGAACAGGATCGCTGCTCCTAACTCTTGAGATCTAAGCCATATTTTGCTGAGCAGAACCTTTAACCATCCAAGTTTTATGCTTGAAAAAGAATTAAAAATTAAATTTCCAACATGTGCTTCTTGCGTAAAGCAAGGAGTAGTGCCAGAAAGAGTGATAAATTAATGGGAAAAAATAGGAAGGTGTGTATATTTGTTTCCTTCTATTTGCTTATTGAATTAATTTCACTGTCATATAACTAAGTCGTCTTCCTCTTCCCGCTGTTCTCCTCAGTAACATGGAAAGAGCAATTGTTCTGGATGCTCGTTCTTTAAATTAAGCTTATTATTCTGTTGGGGGAAGAAGCTTATCAATACAATTTTCCCTTTTCTAACTTTTGACTCATACAATCCTTTCTAGTCATGTTTCAGTTAATAAATAGCGGCCTCTTCCTCTAGCCAGGTTTCCACTGTTTTATTGTGATGAGCTGATGAGTGAGATTTGAAGTTGCTAACTCTCAAGTACTAAGAGCTACTCAGTATGTATTTTAAAAATATTCAGAAAGCTCAATCTGTGCAAAATAGAGGTTATTCCTTCAAAGGAAAGATCGCATAGGTCTTGTAGAAAATGGATAAATAAATAAGATATGCAAAAACTGTAGAATGAAGCCAATCACTTCCTGGTTTATACAAAACAATACATACAGCTGAAAATAATACAAATTTGCAGGGTTATAAACTCTTAAAAGTCTGCATCTTCAGAAAAAAGAAAAGGGCTTTTAAGGAGTCCAAATTTCTATTGGTGTAATTTTATTGGCACAAGAGAGAGCAAATAAGCTCTCAATCTCAAGGGCTTGACATAAATATTGAAGAAATTCTGAGAATCACATTAGGGTATGTGCAAAAAGCTAAGGTCCTAATTCTGCCCTTGTGGCACATTGTTTTCAAATTTAGGCAATCCATTTGCTTCCATTCATTTAGCACACATGTACTCCCCAGTGTTCTCTCGGATACATCCTAGTCAAACTCATCTTTACCACTTGTGTACACGTGACACATGATTTTGACCCATCTCAGTCATATAGGTAGAAAGCAATTGTTAATAATTACCAACTCAGGAACTGTGCTAAAAAGAAGGGATTAAAACAAAGTACTGTTTTATTAGCACAGAAAATGTAAGAGACACCAACAGAGTCACTTTTCCAGGAACCATACCAGCTACTCAGAATCTTTGTGAAATAGATTTTTAGTCATGGAGTCAGAATTAGCTTTTGTTGCTAATTGCCATGCAACTACAATATCATGGCCTGTAAATGCCTAGGCTTCTCTGTTTTATTCCCCCTGATAATACACAGCTGTCTCTCTGTAAATTAACCAATAGCTAGAATATAATGACAAAAAGTGAAAAAACATACTAGGGATATTGTTAATGTATGTATTTTATCATGCTGGATACTAAAATAATAATAAAAAATCATTATATTATAGAATTGTGAAAAATAAGTAAATATATTTCAAGTATTGAAAGTATTGCAGTAGGCGTGAAGAATGCAATCACACTTGACACATTTCTTCTGTGAACAATGAAGCATGCAGTCACAACCAAACTGCTATGTCTGCATCCTAACAAATACATTGCCTTTTACTATGGACCAGATTGCATCTTTGCCACATACCCTGTGTCAGAATGAGCAAGCTGAGAAGTGCTTTGATGGTTACATATGTTGTTATTGTGCAGCTCCAACTAACAGCAGTGTCACAAGAATGAACTCTCAGTCTATTTAAATACATGCACTGCAGTGCAACCTCTTTCCTGCTCAGCATATGTCTTATATTAGGTTTTATGTCTCACCATGATAGTTAAACCTTGTATTTTTCACTGCAGAGCTTCTTCTATGGAAGCAAACATACCTGTGAGAGCTAGAGCTAGCACTACATCTAGAGGAAGCATCATTTTACTTCCGAGGCAGCAGAAAGCTTTAACTTCATTACTTGGCTTGCTCCAGCCAACCATAGACTCAAACAAGGTCTTTGTTCAGTGAGAAACCAGGAGCAGCAGCCAGAAGAGTAGATGTGGTTAACAGTTGACAACACTGTTTCTGATCCACGAGTCATTGAACACTCACCAGCAACACATCTGTGAAATAAGGCTGATAGTGCTCTCATATGGTGACAATATTGACAATTGTGCAGTGAAAGGCCAAGAACAAGCTATTCTTAACTATCACCATCTGAAATCCAAGACATTGCAGCCCAGCTAGCTAATAACTGCTGGAAACAGGAAAAGCAAAAACCAAAATCAGATAAATGAAAAAAAGCTCAATACTTTTATATATATATCCTGTGTACTAAATACTGTTAAAAAAATTTTGGGGTGTGACACTTCCAAAATTCATGGGGAATGAAAAAGCAGTGTTGAGTGAAGAATGTCTTCAGACAATATAAATGGCATATCTGGTACTCAAGTATTTTTTAGAGAATACCCACAGGTATTCTTTACATATAGATAGTAATAGTTTGAAAATATTCTTCTGCATTGTTACTATATTTAAATTTTATGGATTCACTATGCAAGGCTCTTTGAGGGTATTTGGTCAACCTACTTCAAGCTCAACTTTTTTTTTTTTCCAAAAGAGCCAGTCATTTACACAACACTAAACTGCATAAAAGCGTACCACTGCCTCAGAACAGGCCTTTCCTGAAGTAAGCAATTATGGAACAAGGTTTGAGGTTCAGCATGTTCCTCAGATCTGACTACATTTGTCCCTATTGACCTTAAGGACAACTTGAATTACCTGAATTCAGGTTTCCTTCAAATCCCACTTGCTCTAGCAGTAGGTACATCCTCTTAGGTATCTGCTGGTCATTTAGTTTTGCCAGAAATCAGATATGTGGAGACACCAGGGGGTATATGTAAAACATAGAAAGGTAGACTGGCAACAAACATATGTAGTGAAGCTCAGGAACAAGGTAAAGGTCTCTTTTTCCTTGTCTGAACCTGGTGCTGGTTTCAAAGATAGTAATGGAATTATATCCCAAATATATCTGCAAAGTTGTTTCTCCATTGGAGAGTAGAAAGCTGATGTGTATCAAGTGTTAATGTAGTATGAGAGTATGTTAAATTGTGCTAGATAGTAGTACTAAGCATGTTTATATGATAACTTGGGATTCTCTATGACTTTAAGATATGGTTTCAATAAATATTTGTATATGTGAATTTCAAATTTGCTTTTCCTAAGTGTCTACACTAGTAAACCTCAGATCTCATAACACAGAGGCATCTTGGATTTTTTTTTTCAAACCCTCAAACTAGAGTCCAAAAATGTTTTCTCCATCTGTTCATTACTAGTAAAGACTAGCATTCCATCATAATTTTCCAGCAGATGAGAAATAACATCACATCAGCTACTGCCACTGTGGGATTCAAGGATCTCAGCAACAGACTTTCAATCTTTACATGAAAGTGATATCATTCATAGTGCTTAAAAATATACTGGCCTAAATTTTGTCTAAGAGGTACTATCTTCTTTTATTTCAATGCCTAAGACACATCTCAGACCTGCACACAATTTTGCCTAAATCTGCTTTCACATCACATTCAGTAGTAACTCATAATCTTTCCTCTCCTTTCTTTCTTTTATTTTGGTATTTCATCACCGGAAATACTTATCATTGTCTTTAATCTGTTACTGTTTACCTTTTTCTAGTCACACATTATAAATTTTGATTATTAATTCTGTTTCACTTTTAATAAGAAGGCAAATTACTGCCAATGTTAATTTCCTGTCTCAATAATTCTAGTACTTGTCTAATTCATACTGTAATCATTTTCTGTAAGACTTACGAAAGCTGCTACTATTTTGAGATAGTAGTACATCAGATTCTGCATATTTTTGGTTTGAGAAGAGGTTGAGCATGACTAGATCACCCAAACCCCATCTTCCTTAGCACAGTTGAAAATATAAGCGTGTGAAACCCAATGCTTGCAAATAGAAAGATTCAGAAAAGCTGAACAACCCTTCTAAGACAACTTAACTAGCAAAACTTGAATTGAGGAATTGCCAATTCCCAGCCCCATATGTAGTCTATTGAGGCATGTTGCTTACTGCAAATGGCATTGTTTCCCTGTACCAATAAAAGGAACCTGAGTAAGAACAGGCAGGAGCAAGCAGACCTTGAAGCTTCCCATGTTGTAACGAAACCAAGCTGGAATATTGAAGATTAAAAAGTAGGTCAGACTTAATAAATGCATTTTTAAGTAATCCACACTTTAAATCCTGATATGAAATGGATGAAATTTCTGCTCTGTTCCAGTAACCGGAGATTCACTCTGGTGCTTTTATTATGCTAAAATTCTTGTGCACACAGAAATGGCTTATGCATATTTGCATCAAAAAAGGAAATGGAAGAAGCTGCAAAATTAAACTCCCAATTCTAAATAAGAAAACTGCACAGCAAAGGCTGGAACAGGGCCAGATATAGTGAGAACAGCCACTTTTACCTAGCAGATATTCTATGTGGAAAAATAATGACCTTGCTTAGGAACACTGGAATTGTCCAACCTACTCCTTACAAGCCTTCCTTCCTCAACTGCAAATAAAAAAAAAAGAATTTCTTCTATTAGGTGCGAAACAATGTCTTTCATTCACTATTAACAGACTATTTTTATGGGTTGTATTTTATGACTGAAATATAACATATAATCAGCTGCTCCACAGATCTTGCCTTGTGCTGGAAAGGTCTATAAATTGTAGCAGCTCTCGGTGCTGAATCTGCCTCTGGGTGTTGACACTGGAGCTGCTCCACCTTTGCTTCTTATGCCAGATATGATGCCAAAACATCCTGCTGTTAATGCCAGATATAAAAAAACACAGAAGCAGTAAAAGGATTGCAGCACACTCTTATTTGGAAAAACAAAGGCTTTAAAACATAGTTGTGATCCACACTGCAAAAACACAATCTGATGAGTCTCCACTCCTCTTTCACCTGCCCACATTTACAAATGAAGTCAGTGCTCAAGGCTTTTTTTATACTTAAATACAAGTCCTCAGCTCTCTCAATGGACCTCCCAAGTAGTTCATGTGGGTGTTCTACATAATATTTTAGCCCTTGCTTTTATAACTAAACAGACACTGCTTCTAAAGATGCCTATAACTGTAAAACCAGTGATGTCATTAGTGAAATTAATAGTAACAGCAGCCAGAGGAAAAAAATGGTCTAGTTGTCTGTCTGTTATTGACGGCACATTAGAAGCTTGTGATGCTTCCACAGGCATCTAAGGGCTGGTACTCCCTAACAGGTAGGAAAGATCCCTCGGACATCGCACTCAACCAAGACATGCACTGTCTCCTCACCTTGCCTGAACTCCTTTCTTATTTTCTTTATTGCATTCACCTTTATATGGATACGCATCTCTATATGTATGTATATGTACATACACACACATATACATGGGCAAATGCCATAGTACCGATATCTGTAAGAGCACTGGAATTCAATCATCTGTACCCTAAATTGCTAGAGCACTGGAATTCAATCATCTGTACACCTAAATTGCTAGACTGGCACCTCACAGATTTTTGGACTACTTACACCCTCTCAGACAGTTCCTTGGCACATATGGTGAGTTAAGCATGGCCCAAGGACCATTCTTGTCAGGGATATGCAGATGACTCATATTGTTGAAGGTAAAATAGGATGGACTATGGTAGTAAAGCAATTATTATTGGGGACAGAGTAGAAGTCCAAGGACCATTTGGTTTACTAGTATACAACCCACATTTGTGCCTCAAAGGAAGCCAAATCAATGCGAACTTCAGAGAGAAGACACTTAAACAAAGGTCTTTCACTTTTCCAGATACTATTAGTATGACTCTTTTCCTATCTCACCTTTCCTGTGCTGGAGCTCTAGTCAAGTATCTACTCTTGTTGCCAGAATTTTGAGCACAGTGTCGAAGTATGTTCAAAGAGGCACCTAGCGCCCATAGCAATGAGTATAGCATAGAGTATGAAGCTCTGAAGCCTTTTTTTTTTTTTCATATTTACAGTATTGTTCCACTGAAATTAATGGAGTTGGGAAGTGGTGTTTAATATACATTATCAATCCAAATGTCATTAACAGCCCATACATTTCTATTTACATTAAGGGTATTGCAACAACAGTCCTCAAGTAAGACTTAATCCCTTGAGGGACAGTTATGTAGAGTTCTTTATGAGATTTCCCAAATCCTGATAAGATAATGCCCAGGTTTTCTCAACAGGAAAATGAGCAATCAGATATTTAGTGTTTCCAAAACCTTCCCTGCTTTTTATAAACACAAGTTTGAGAATTATTAGAATAATTATCCTTTTAGATGTAGATGGCTGAACAGGGCTCAGAATAAACTGCTACCATAGAGGGAAAATCTTGAAATACATCAGACATTACAGCAGCTATACACGAGAGCAAATGCATAAATATTTCCTATGCTAACAAAGCTTGAAGTGAATCCTTAACAATCGGCAATATTTGGTCAGTGTTAAGTCTCAATTGTTCCATCAAGACTACGTTGAGTAAAATCTTTGATAGAGTTTAAGACCATAGATTACTGAAAACATTTGTGAGGGAAGCAGGTCACAGTTATAATTTTCACAAAGAAGCCAGGACTAAGGTGAATTTGTTTTTCTTTTGTTCCTTTTTGTTCAGTGTGAAATGGTGGAGACACTGGAAGGGGGTCAGATGACCAACTGCGGCTATTATACCATGGCAATATGCATAGAAAGTGTACCATTCTCTGACTGCAGTCTTGGGCAGATCCTTGTCTTTGTTGATGTTGTCCTGACATGGTGGAGTGTCCTTGCTGCAGAAAACCCAGTGGGGCCCAAGGACAGAGGCAGCTCTGACACTGCAGGTCACTGCAGGGTGAAGTGTCATGCTGAGCTCAGAGACCATGGCTGTCACTCAAGGAATCATTAGCAATGAAAGAGAGGTGGTGAAGCTTGTTGTGTTGTCATCACGCTGTAAGAAGGCTGGCTGCAGCCCAAATTAGCTTGCTTAGGGAGTGTGAATCAAAATGACATGTAATCTGAATGTTAATGAAAATTTTCTCTTGCTTTAGACTTCAGATTCCGTCCAGAAAGCTGTCATCTGGAAGACATTATCTCTCTCCATTCCTCTTGCTCTCTTCTTAGGACATGTATTTGCAAAAATATATGAAAAATGGAACTATTTATTTCTCCTAAACCTGCACTGCTTAGATCCCAGTTTCCAGAGCACTGTATTGTTTCCAGAAATGGCCCTGTGCTATTAGAAATTTTTGAACCTGAGCTGTATCAAATGAAAGAAAGCAGTAGAGAAAATGCCCTGCTTTTCAAGCAAGATAATTGTACGGGTTTCATAGGCAAATAAATGTCATAGCTCTAAGTGCTGTCATACAGTGGTGCAGCTGCACAGTCACAGAGAAGGTTCCCATTTATGTTACCAGAGGACTGGACTGTTTAAATGCTGTTTGTGATATTCATCCACTTTAAACTGCATCGGTGAAAATCACATGTTATTCCACTCAAGACAATAGAATTACTCCAATGTGAAACCAGCCTACAGTGACGGAAATTAAAGAGAAGCCTTTAATGTATACAGTCATTCATTTCCTGACTAATGTGTAGTCATGTGCCTTACCACTTGGTAAGGAGCATAGTCAGTTTTAATTTATATAATTTTTTTTCTAACAGCTATTAGATACTTCTGGGTCTGCTGAATTCAGAGGTCCTCTTTTCTCCCTCATGCACTTAAAAGGCAGCTGGAAAATTGAATCTCCGGTCACATAGTGCCCACTGCATAGTTGTATTCCTTACACCACATTTCACTGAAGTTGCTATATGTGCTACAAAGCAAATAACAAGTAATCAATAAGTATAAAATACTCTTTCTTATTAGAGTAAAAAGAAAATAAATTACTGGTTTGTGAGACTTGAGATCATAAAATGGTGAGCATTACTGGTCTAACTTATAATTGAGTCAGTAAACTATCCAAATGCCCTTTTCAAATCAACAGATGGACAGATTCTCACTTAAAAGAGAACAGAAGCGCCTGAATTTAGCAAAAGTAGTCTTAGTAAATTCAGACATTTCAACACAGAAATGTGAACACAGTGCTATCACTGAGAGATAATTCAACATTTGTAAAAGAATTAGGACAATTTGTGTTTTATAAACGTAGTGTTAGTCCAAAAGAATCCATATTTTAATGAATATTAATACTTCTTGGTGAACTTTGAAGATTCTGTATTTGGGCTTTTTTTCAAGTTACATATTTACCCTTTCAATAAAGTTGGTTGTAGAAATATTTTTTTCTGCATTTGAGACAGTAGCACACTCAAGAACGAATGCAAAACAGACTGAAGTCAATCAAGACTATTCCAGTCTGGAAAGGATGTCTGTATCTGCTTAAAATTTTGTTTCTGATTCAGTGTTATGCTTAGTCAGTCTGTACACTGTTGTATTTTCAAATATTGAACCAAGGACTTGGACTGAGATACAAAAAGAAGACTTAGGTAGCTAACTAGAATTTCAAGTGTGTTAGATCAAAAATTTAAAGCCCTAAAGTTTTAAATTATTCTGAGAGACCACCACATTTTCATAGGCAAGTAAAGTTCCCTGGGCTGCCAGACATTCACAGCTGCCCATCTCCCCCACTTTTTACATGGAATACATTGGATGTTCTCTGAGCAAACTCAACCCTGCAGAAACAAGAATTAAATAAAGAGGAAGAGGCATTACATGGACATCACTAATTAACTGAGCTTGCAAATCTTTGAGCACATAGTACAATTCCTGAGAATAAAATGTAATTGTTCTGCATTCTTTTTTTTTTTTTTTTAGTACCAATAAAATTAGTTTAACCACTTTCCTCACTCCATTGTGACATCTGCGCATCCCAGTGCAATTATTTGTAGGAACACACTATAAAACAAAGAATTAAATGACCCAAATAAAACACAAACACAAACACTTTGGGGAGCTCTTTTTTAGCCCACGACATTCACTGAGGCTGTCTCTAGAACAATATACAAACAGCTCCATCTGCATAGCAAAAGGCAGCAGTAAACTGTTACAACTGCACAGAAAATATCAGATACATATTTGTGGGACAATCAGTTTATAAAAAGTCTTTAAATATGCTCTTGATGCTACCAGAGTAAGAGAGAGCACTGTTAAGTGAACCAAACTTTCATAAAGTAGTTCTTTCTACTTAGTACAAACTCATACTACTTCAGCTGTGTCCTCCTCTCCTTCCTTTGCAATATATTATTAGGAGGAAAACTCCTTTATTGTCCATGCTGACAATGTTAACATTTATTTGCTTCTAGTCTCTTAGATCAGCAGTTTTGCAAAATCTGGTCAGCGGTACCAACTGGAAATGCAGATCACTTCACATCCTTTTTTTAGGACAAATTACCTTCTTGTGGTTTCATACCTGAAAATTAATTTCTTTTTACTGTTAAAATATGGTCCCTGTTACCAAGGCCACATCACTAGGTAACCTGTGAAATCTTTTCTGTCCTCTGGTACTGCTTGTGTGTGGGAAGGGTAGGAGTTGCTTCTCTGTTGCGAAGGGCAGACACTATTGAAAGCCCCATGTAGACTTCATTCTTTTTTGTAGCTCTTGTGCAATGTCTAAATGTAATGATATGAAGCTTATATGTGATAATCAGATAAATCTGAAAGTGTGCCAAATAAAAAAGTAATGTATAAAGAACTGTAACTCAGGCTTGCTTCCACTCACTCAGGTCTAATTACAGCCACTTCTCTGATGTGAAAGGTTGTCTCATTATAATTTACGTGCTTAGAAGCCAGAAAAAGGTGTAACATAAAATAAATTGGTTACTTAATTTCCATCTTCCTATAGCTCCTCAGCATGCCATTTAGACTAACTGAGACTCCTTAACACATGGGTAGAGCTGGAGTCTTAAATAATCGGAAGAAAATCTAATTTATAACATTTTAAATACCATTTTAAAAGTAGGACCACTGTATTTAATAGATATATAAAGACTACGTACAGAAAAATACTATTGTAAAGTTAAATAATTTGTGATAGTTGGAAACTTGAATAATTTCTAAGTTAAGGAATGTCAGGGTTGTTTTTCACATGGGTGACCTATATGCTCACTTGTCCAGCTATACTGAGTAGAGAAGAGCGGGATTCTGCGGAGAATATGGTGTATGATGACATTTAATGTATCCATGTAAGTGAAGATTTAAAGTTGTACAAAAGCTAGAAACATATCCTAGCCTTTCTATCCTTGACTGTGGAATCTGAGAAAACAATGCATTTTTGTGATTATATAAGAATTTCCCTGTTTTAGTGCTAAGAGGAAACCCTGACTGTGTGAAACCTCGTACATCCCTGTCATACACCATCAATATCCTTCTATCCTGAACTTCCAGCGCTGCAAGACAGCTATGGCAGACTTCTTATTGTAGGGCACTGTCACCCAAAGTAGGCTGCTCTTCAAGTGAGAGCACAGCAGCTCTCTGTCCTCTGCTTCTTCTCTTGCTCTGGACAGCTACGGCTATTTCCATTCCCACACAGAGCTGAAAAGTCACTCACTGCCTGGAGATGGCCATGTCTTTCTGAAGCAGGAGATAAAACAAAGAATAAAGTTAGCTGTTACCTCTCCTTCCCTTTCCTCACCTTTGAAACATCTTCAGCCTCTTGTGCGGCCCCAGAAAAAGAGAATGAGCCTTTATTGCAGAGTTTAATGGAGGAAATAATTTACCTGAAACAATCCCTATAATATTTTGTATTTTCAGAGGCTGAATCAGTGCTAGAAATAAAATGGGTTACAATCTGTTTTGATGCCCTGTCACAGCATAGCTTGCATCTCCTCAGTTAAGCTATTTTCTCCTTAGAAAGAGGTGGCACACTTGACACTGCCTCTTGAGAAGAAACCCTGGCATGTGCTCTCCCCTAAAAACACATCTAAATTTGATCTGGGAGGATGATGATTGTCACAAGGCAAAACTTCATGAGGCAGCATCTCTGTTAAAAGCACAGAGTACCACAAGGCAAGGGTCAATCTGAATACTCACTAGCTTTTTAAATTACTACTTAGGACAGATTTGATCAAAGTATAACCGGAGAAAAAAGTGTCTGGTCTTCTTTCTGTAGTCTTCCAGCAAATCCTGGGAACTTTTAATAGTCTGCTGTTGCTGCTCCTACTGCTGCTGTGGCAGAAATATGACCCCAGGCTTTGAACATTCCTATATTTAGCCCTTATTTTGAAACATTGCCAAAGCATGCCGAGGAATGCAAACTAAAGCAATGCTGTTCTAAAACTCAGCAGCAGCTCACTAAAGATTCATGACATTAAAAAACTACTCCCTTATTTCTTCCTTCCTACTTCCTTAGGCCTAAGGGGATTTATTTTGACAAAAAAAAAAAAACCCACTGCACTTATAAGACCTTCAGTGAAAAGGTAGCAGGAATCATTTATGAAGAACAGTAGGCACCTTAAAAAACAGCTTCTACTTGTGTAATATACCCTCAGCTTTGCCAGGTAATACACAGATCTTTGACCTGTGACAGCTGTCAAAGCATCTTAAAATTACAGAGCAAGGCAGGAGAACCACGAATCAATATCAATGCATCAGCCAGCACAGCGCTGCTGTAAGAGTCATCTCTCAGGAAAGGTACGTAATATGTGCATCTGATCAAATGTTTTGCTTTTGATTTTTTTCCTTGAGCAAATCAGTAGGCAGAAGTACACAGATTTTACTACCCAGGTTATTTTAACTTACATACACTTTTTACAAATTCACCACACCTTCCAAAAATCGTGTACTGTGTAGAAATCACTGCTGCTATCTCAGACTCACACTCATCACACGTAATCGTTAGAAATATGCCTATATACCATTGTTCCATAGTCTATGTGGAGATAACGTGTGAGGGAATGGGGGTCACATACCATCCAGTATGACATCATGCCATGCCACCTCAGGTTTCAGTGTAGTTAGTCAGATGCATGAACTGGGAGCTGAAGGCCAGTTTACATTGGAAGGACGTGACTCAGTTGCCCATAATTACCAGTTTTTATGTCATTGCTGAGACTGTCTTTTACAGAAACTGCTGATGTAGATTAATGCAACACAAGCAAATATTGCATTTGCAGAAAAAAACCCCAACACAACAGGGTGGAGCTCTTAAGAGCCTCTATTTTGTCTACTGTTTCTGCATGCACAGTTGCCAGTGATAACACTTGGAGCTGAGCAGGCATATTCAGAAACATGATGAGGTCCAAAACATAAGATTTGTTTAAAAGCAGCTACACAAAAGTTTCTAGAAGTTAATAAAAGCTTGCTGAGACACTCTGATAGTTTTAGATTGTTTTGCAAAGGATTAAACAAGTACAGAGTGATGGAAGCTTTTGTAAGGCAGGGACCACTGTGTTGAGAAGCACTCGAAGTTCTGCAGGGCAGCACAGGGGGAGAAGGCCGAGAGGCAAGGTAAGTCTGAGAGAAGGAAGTCGTCCATGGGTTGAGCAGAGGGAGAAGAAAAATTCACAAGAGTCAAATTAGCATCCATACTTTCATTCGTGCTTAACACCAGGCATAGCTTGCACACACATCTTTTAGTTCAACAGGTAAGTATAACTAAGTAGCCAAATATTTGGACTGTTTTCTCTCATAAATGTGTCTAGTTACTGTGTTCCTCTCCTGTACTCTTATTATGCAACTTTTCTCCTTAGTAGAGAAGGTCAAGGCATGTTTTTGCTGTCTTTGCAAATTTTCAAGGCAAATGCAGAAAAAAAAAAAAGACCTTTTAAATTTTTTTTTCCTTGGTTTTCTTTTCTGCTGTTTCCAAAAGCCAAAAGGAAGTGTCACTGATAGTTGTGGTTGTTTGGGTTTTTTTCCTAAATCTTGAATTTTCTATTGGAAATTTCCATTTAAATAAAAAGCTGATTTGAAAAAAAAAACCACAACCAAATAAACCAAACAACAAACAAACAACAAACAATTGTGTGAGGTTCTTTTTTTTTTTGGCCAGTTGTACTTTGACCTCAGTTTTATAACCTCTCAGATTAACTTTGAGCACTAGATGACCTTTAAAGGCCCCTTCCAACACTAAATATTCTATGATTCTATGTTAGTAGCCTCACTTAGATCCAGCACACCCAAGTATCTTCAAATGCAAATTTAATTCACTCTCTGAAAACAAAATCAACCAAACAAACAATAAAAAAATGATCATGTCTTGTAAAACAGAGTCATAAAGCATAATAACTAGAAATATTAACAGGAGAAACTGAGATAACAATTCTAAGAGTCTCTTTTCATTGACAACTGGTATTTATTTAAACAGTCTTCTTGCTTCAATTTCCTGATTATTACACAAATATTTTATGCTCTGGTCATTTTACAAGTGCATTAGCTCTTAGCAGAAGTGTAGTACTTTTATTAGTGGTCTATGAGACTGTTATAAAAAAAAAACACCTGGGAGGTTTAAATTTTATATGTTCAGCTCTACTAATTATTCTCTAAGGGATTAATTAGAGTAACTTTTTTAGCTTTCCAACAAGTTTATACTCACATTTATACTGAGTTAAGAAACAGCTTGCACTGTGATCAGAGAAAAATTCTGTTTGTTTCTTTAATATATAAAGCTGCTGATAATGGCTCACAGTAGTTATGGTTACAACAATTCTACATGCCAACGTAGCGATTTTAAAAGGACCCATTCTGATTTCCACTTGGTTTTGTCCTCTGAGTTCTCTGGGCAAGGATAATTATTTATAAATAAGAAAGAAGCTGAGTGCGGTTAAAAGCCATCCATGTTTGTGATATGTTTTGTGTAAGAGGATCTGGTTACTCAATCATTTTGCAAAGGTATCTTACAGTTATCTAATATTTTATTAGTATCTCTCCCTGGGTGTTCAATCAGATGGTACTTTTCAGTCTGCCACAGAATAGGCCTAATTAAAAAATAATCTTCTATCTTTACTCCCATAGCCAAATTTCAGAAATAATTTGTTGAGATCAGAATGTTAGGTTTGTATTAGACACTGAAATATCTAACCCCTGGTCTGATGTTCACACTTCTAGGTACAAATTTTGACTCCTAGCTCAGAGATTGAATTTCCAGAGAAGCTTGCTAAAATCGCAATCTCTAAAAAAAATTTTTGGCTTCTATACTTATTTGAAGCATGCTAGGGATTTAAAGAGGGGAAGATAGTATTAACCAAGAAAAAAGATGCTAACATTCAGATATCAGCAGTAAAACCGTGTGTTGGAAATGGTCTCTGCCTGTGCTATCTCCTAACCTGTGCCTAGCATTCATTTGGGACTGTGCTAGCTGGCCTGGGCCAGGACAATGCTCGGGATCATTCAAACAATGAAACAGCATAAATTCTTGAGTTCATTTCTACCAATATCAATGTAGACTCTGTGACACAGACACCCTCCAGTCACTGGCCAATCAACTTTCTTCACAGTAGATATAAATAGTTCTTTTCAAGATGGTAAACTAACTCTACTTTTAAGAGGATTCACAAGTGAATTTCCAGTCTTGAGTCCTCTCTTATTTTCTGTTGTTTAGTAAAGAGATGGTAGTCAATGCTTGTCATGAGTGAATCCTATGCCAAACTGAGAATATCAAGGCACCGACTGACAACCTAACTCTTGCAGCTTTGTTGAGGCAAGTTCTCACTATTCCTGAACTTCCTTATAATCATGGCACCTGGCACTTTGACAGTAATCCAATGCCCTGGAAAAGTTCATCAGTTCTTTGTTTGCCAAACAAGTATGGCAACAATGCACAATTTGATGCTGAAGTAAAATTAAGTTGATTCTAAAAATGTGTCAGCTGAAAAAAGCTGGATTCCACATTTCAAATCAGGTAAAAGTCAACGATAATAGAAATTTTCTTTATGTCTCTCCATATTATAATTTACCTTCAGCATCTTCTATGTGTTCATTAAGAAATCTGATATTCCTTTAACCTTAACAACTATACATCGGAACAGCCAGTGAACCTTGATGTAGCCTTCAAGGAGGGACCACAGCTTGGGTAAAGGCATCCTTTACGAATCTCTTCAGTCACAGGGGATCTCATTGCATGTATATGCATCCCAGGGGATTTTCTAAAACCTTTAATCTCGAAAACTTCTTCAATCAAGGTATGACATCTTAGCTAATGAAACACTGTCTGTCACATTTAGCTTTTAATGAGCAAATTGCTTCTGAAACATGTCTGGAACATCTCGAGACATGTTTATTGCCCAACGCATGGAAAAAAAATAAATACAAGAAAGTGTGCCTCCTCTTATAAAATTGGTGGAGTGTAAATAACTGATTTGTCATCTTCATTGAATTTTCACACACACCCTATTATAGTATAAATTTTGACAATCACTTAATGTGCAAATATTTTCAGTGGGGAAAAAAACTCTACTCCATTGTTAAGACCGTAAAATATACAACTGCATTGGTAGAATGGTGCTGTATTTAAATTAAGCAGCATCTCTAAAGTAAGCTATTGGCTTTCTGGAAGATCACCTCGTGTTCTGACGAGTCACGCTATTTGAACAGTAAAATATTTGTAGTTTTCCACACTGAGTGAAAGTCTCCTGACAGCACAGTAACTTTTGCTCACAATGTTTTTACCATCATTTTGAGACCACTGCAATCAAAAGACAGAATAAATAGGTAGACTTTAAAGCAGGTTTTGGTGAGGCTTGATCATAACAGGTAGGGATGTCATATGGGTTTTTAAAAACAAAGATCAAGGGTGTAAGTGAGACATGTAGAAGCAAAGTTTCTAGCCAAGGTAAAGTTTACTCTCTAGAGTGGTAACAAATAAGACTAAAATTAGTGCTACCAACTAGGCAGTAAAAACATGCATTCTTTTTTTTTTTTAACTGACAGCTTAATCTCTGTGATCCTTTGCTCTGTAGGGGCAATTCCGAGGCCAGGCTTCAGATTCACTATCCCTCTACTGCAAGGACACATGGGAATGATATGCAAACTGATTCTAGCCTGGTTCAGGATGGCTACAAGGAAAATATGACTGGGAGATACTGATTTGCAGAGAAACAAGGAGCTGCAGGGCATTCAGTTAATATAGGCACAACAGTTATAGGCACAACCTATAGAACAAGGCCAGGTTTACCTTGAAGCCAGCCATGTAGCTTGTTCAGAGCTAGTTTACATATTTCTAGTCCTTCCTGTGAGTTAGAGGTCAACTCCTCTGTGAAGACTTTTCTTCACTGAAGAATCTTATTTATTTAACACTTTAACTCTTAAGAATATTTTTTTCCCAAAGGGTCTCAGGGGACTGCTAGCTATGGCTTCAGCAGCTTTATAGAGGAACTCATGCATTATAGGAAAGTCTCCCTCTGGTGATTCAAATGCAGAGTTTGGTCTTAATATATTGACAAGTTCTAAAATAGGAGGCAAAACTGGTCTAGATAAGAGCTGCCTTCTCTGCATAGACATTATGTTCTGTGAAGTGTTTCAGTATTCTTTAATAGAGTGCCAAAATGCTTATTCCCCTATAAAAACCCAGACACTTCAAGTTATTTCCTCAGAGTTAGAGGAAACACCAGCTGTCAAACATGAAGAGTGTGTAACAAGCAATTGCCTAGCCTGGAAAGGCAAGCAAAGCACCTTTTTAGATCATGGGGTTCTATTCTTATGAAAGAGATTAGAATCCTTTAAAGTTTACCATACATTTGAATTATGTCGTAAACAGCTACCCATTGAAAAGCTATGAAACTTTCCACAAAGTTTAATTTCATTATTTACTATTGTACACCAGCAAACTATTGCAATTAACTCTGCCGTTGCATGCAAGAGCAGCAACAAATGCCAATTTTACATTTGGCAAATTTGGAAAACCTAAAGATGATGTACTTTCTGTACTTTTCTCTCTTTGAAGAGATTCCATCCATTGGCAGTAAGAGTCATGGTGTTTAAATTTAATTTTCTTTAATGTAATCAGTTTTTTGCCTGCTATATTTAAAGCAATTTGAATCAATATCCCATGCAAGTCATTAAGAGTCCATAGCTGTAACAGTTGCAAACACTGAATCCTCTGAAGAAAAATCTAAAATTTGTACCTAATTTCCTACTTTCTCTCACTTTTTATGAGTATTAACTTTGATTTTATTTTTAAAGAAAAAGAAATAATAATATGTTTAATAATATTTACATAATGACATGTTTCCTCATCTTGTACTGAACCTTGAATAAAAAAAAAAATCTTAATTGGAAGAACAAGGTCTACTCTCTTGTCCTCCTATTGTAAGATACAAGGCAGTGGTTTAATCAGGTCTGTCAAGTCTTGCACTTTGCATTTGGATCAAGGATCCAGTCCCATCACACTTCCTAGAATATGGCACACTCCTAGTGCAACATCTGTGTCTGCACTTCTACTACTTCTGGACATCTCACGAAGATTTCCCTGATATCAATTGTGTTCGGTGAATGGCTTCTCTAAGAAGGAAACATCATGGTACCAATCAGCCACCTGGGAGGTCACATACCTTCTAAAAAGGCCCTGCAGCCAGTGCAGCCCTAGGCCAAGATACAGACTTAGAGCTGTTTTGTTCCACAATCCAATGTAATGCAGCAGAGAAGGTAAAAGGTGCCCTTTCACAGGACTCGGTCTGTTATTCAGTAGTCCCAAGTATTTTGGGACTGTTCTGGCATGTTCCTGCCCTGGCTCTTCCAAAAGAACTAAGTGTTACAATTAACCATTCAAAGACTATCTCCTGTCAGAATCCAGGTGCTACCAAACTGTCAGAAGACTAACTGAAGACTGGCAGATGCACATCTTCCTCCAGAGAGTAATTTTGTACAAAAAGCAGATCCACAAATGGTGCTCCACAAATATTGGGTACTAAGGGAAATAGGTCAAGATGTGACTTGAGATTTTATAAAGTGGGATGATGACATTTTCCCTTGTATGAGAGATTTGCATATTTTCCTTAAATGAAGGGTGTGCCCTACATCATTCAATTGCAGTGAAGGTTTTGGCTTTCAAAGGAGCAAAAGGAGGCTTCAGTACAGAAGCACAGACCAAATAAGCCAAGCCACCGTCGGCCAGAGGGTGGAACCCTGCCATCAAGAGAATCTAGAGCATGTTTTTCATTACTTTTCTGAATGAGTCATTTCAAATTACCCTCCTTTAGTTTAAAATTTAGTCTGGAAAACACATTTTCAAAGAACATCTAACAGTGATGCAGCCCTCAAGGAGACAAGAGAAACTTCTGCAGTATCAACCTCCAACATGGCACATGAGAAAAACTAACTTAAACTAAGTTGGTTTTCTCTACTTATAACTCAAAATCCTCAGTGCCAAGTACACAAACTACCAAAAACTGAAGCATTGAAAGATACTGTATATACATCCTTATTCTAACTACTGAATGGGATGACCGGGTAAAAAAAAAAAAAAAAAAAAAAAAAGTTTATGAGCTGTCCAAGAGAAAGGGATACTACTACTTTTGCTATTCTATTCAAAAGCTATGAGGTGTGAGAAAGAACAAAAGGACAAATGCCCATTCTTTACTCCTTAGACTTCATCAGAAATAGAATTAGAGAGGTACAGACATAGCTCCAGCAGAGAGGATAGACCAAAAGAAACTTAGGCAGATGCTCGGAGGAAGAGATGTCAACAAGAACTTCAAGAAACTGTTCATCTAAGATCTTACGTATGCTGGCTTTGTATATGACAGTGCAAATTCTTTAGTAACTGGGTTAAAGGATAAAAAATCTCTTATGGCTCTTTGACAGACATAGTTTAAATTAGTAGTATACTTTTTATTAAGTAGCCCTTAATTACAGATACTATTTTATCATCATTAAATTTTTTTCAAATTTAATATTTTATGGATCCTCCGAAATGGATTGTTTGGTCAGCGAACACAAACACATAAAATTAGAATCAATGAATATGCAAAGTTTTGTGAGAAGGTATTGTAAATACTGACATGGACTGGAAGACTCCTTAAGTTCACACATCTTTTTTTACTGCTGGGAAGCAATAAAACTGTTGCATACTTTCTAGTATCTTATCTCTTAATCAATATGAATTCCCAGTAACAAGAAATGCATTCCAATCTAATTGAAACAATTAGCTTAACACTGTTATCAAGAAAATACACTGTTATAAATCATGACATATTAAGTATTAATTTCTTAATCTAATTTGAAGTATGACTGCACACAGCCTCTCCATGATATTCACTGTTGATAACAAATGTTGGCACATAAGGTCTGCACATTTATATTCCATTGTGAAATCTAGTGTACAGGGAAAATAGAAATGAAGAAAGACTGCAGAACTTGTTTATGGTTGACCCTCCTGATCAGATAATCTTTCCTGCAGAATTCAAGATCACGTTTGTGTAGTTTGGGAAACAAGGCTCAAATGCACACGGAAGTAATCTTGGAATAACTCATTACTAGATGTCAATAATAATTCTTAATTTAGTAACTTAGTTGTATTATTAATAATAATTCTTTAAAATTTAATTATTAAGTTAAATTCTGAAGATAAAGTTCTTAAGCTGGAAGACTCCAATAGTTTATATATTAATACTTATTTGGATTGTGCGTTTACATGAAATTATTCCTATTAGGGGAAAGATATATACATAGTAAATTTTTCCCCTGAAAAACACATAGTCTCTAAAAAAATAATATAAAATAATAAAGATTAAAAAAAAGGGAAGTTATTCTCAATACTATTTTAGAGATAGAAGTACTGGCATATCAATTTCAGCATGATGTCTCTCATTTAGATGTGCATATAACTTTTCATTTAGATTCCTTCATAGTAAAAGGAAAGGTCTAGACACTTATTTCATACATACAGTTCATCTCACCCTGAGGTAAATAAACATCAAAAGCAGCTTGGCAAAGTCACGCTATAAAAGTGACTGTTAAGGGAAATCTAGTATTGTTAGCTCTCATCTAGCTCTCCAGTGTCCATGACTAAAGCTATATCAACCAGGAAAACTGCAAGTAGGCTTTCTTTTGTCTAATTTCTGCCATCCAAAAATAGATACCCAGTCTTAGCTAATTGTCTTTGTTCTTTCTATAGTTAATAGAGAAAGACAAGCCTGTCCAGAAGGTAATCTTCTTGTATCTGTCTTGGAATGGAATTACTTTCTGGAGATTGAACAATGCATTTATGTTTTATATGTCTTAAGTTAGAGTAGAGAATCTCACACTCGCTAGCTTACTCAAGCCTGTGCAGAAAAACTACAGCAAATGAGGAAATCAAGCAAAGCGTCAAATGCCAGATGACTATTTCAGCCAAAAAAACCCCACCCTTATGTCTTTTCTGAGCTATCTCTTTTGATTTGCTGTCTGATAAAACAGCAGTGAAATACATATAAAGGACCTAGCTTGTATTAGGAAGATATTAAAAAAAAATCTTGATACATAAAAACCTATGTGTACACACCAAGATCACTTTCAGAGCACATGAAATAAAGCCTGCTCTAGAATGGTATTTTATCTCGTATAATAACAAACATAAATTTAGTGTGGCAAATAGAATTCTCCAAGTACTTTTCATAAGTTGTCCTACATCTCAAAAGAAATTGTATCAGAACCTATATTCTATCCCTTCTGTGACCACGCAGCTTACAATTTATTTTGTTTAACTGGCTATTTTAGGAACCACTTATCTAGAAAGTAGTTGAAGTAGAAGAGCCATTTTTTAAGAAAATGTAGACTAGACTAGATCAGACTAGACTAGCATATTCCAGTTGTAAGGAACCTGCAATGATCATCTAGCCCAATTGCCTAATCAATTCAGGACTGACCAAAATTTAAAGCATGTTGTTGAGGGCATGTCCAAATGCCTCTTAAACACTGTCAGGCTTGGGGTATTGACCATCTCTCTAGGAAGCCCGTTCTAGTGTTTAACCACTCTCTCAGTAAAGAAACACTGCCCAATGTCCAATCTAAACCTCCCCTGATATGGGTTTAAACCATTCCCATGCATCCTATCAGTGGACACTTGGGAGAAGAAAGCATGTCCCTCTCCACTTTCCCTTCTCAGGAAGACTTCAAGTGCAATAAGAAGAATTACCATTTTATAGAAACAAGAAAAGTCAGTCCCATGTGACAAGACGCATCATATGTCACAAAAATATATTTCTGGATCACACTTTCATAATCACAGTATAAACCATTACAAGAAAAATGATATAAGAATATGTAGAAAGGGGTAATTCAAAGTAGAACGAGTCTTTGGTCACAAGGCACTTTACAAATTTCTACAAACTGATGGATTCTTGTGTTATATCAGTCAAAAGATCCTTGTTCCTTGATCTAATTATGCCTAACATCATTAGATGAATGCTGACTTAGTCAATGATTCTGTATTACCATTATTACATTGAATCAATAGCAGCCTAATCTGCTTCTAAAGATCATAGTATTTGCAAGAGTTTACTTTTGTTTATGGATCATTTGAGATCTATGTAGAGCTTTCATGTCAGTAATGATGAGGTTTGGGACATAAGAAAATAGTCACTCATGTAATTTTATGATGAAGCAGTCCCACAAACGAACAGCTTCAAACACAAAGCAAAGAACAAATCGAAAAAGACTTGGTTTAAAAGTTTTAAAGTGTAGAGTCCTAAATGCATAATCTGGAAACTAAGCAAAAAAAAAGAAGGCAGCTGTCAGTGTTGATCTAACATACTAATGGGAGAGGTTTTCAAAGCCTCTCTAGTAGCTGAACCATAACACCACTGTAAGTCAGTGGGAACTGTGATACTAAGTCACGCAACTATGATAAAAATTATAGACTGTGTATGACTGAATCACAGAATCACGTAATGGTTGAGGTTGGAAGGGACCTCTGGAGGTCATCTGGTCCAACACTTCTGCTCAAGCAGGACCACCTAAAGCCAATTGCCCACGACTTTTTTTTTTAATATCTCTAAGGATGGAAATTCCACAACCTCCCTGGGCAGCCTAGTCCCAGTGCTCCATCATCCTCACAGTAAGAAAGGGTTTCCTGATGTTCAGAAGGCACCCGCTGTGTTTCAGTCTGTACCTATTGCCTCTGGTCCTGTCACTGGGCACCATTGGAAAGAGCCTGGCTCTGTCCTCTTTGCACCCTTCCTTCCAGTGTTCATATATATTAATGAGATCACCTCTGAGCCTTCTCTTTTCTAGACTGAACAGTCCTAGCTCTCTCAGCCTTCCCTCACATGTGAGGTTCTCTAGTCCTTTAGTCATCCTTGTGTCCCTTCATTGAACTCTCTCCAGTATGTCCATGTCTCTCTTGTACTAAAGAGCCCAGAACTGGATGCAATACACCAGCACTGAATAAAGGGGAAGGATCACCCCCCTCAACCTACTGGCAATACTTTGCTAGTGCAGCCCAGGCTTCCATTTGCCTTCTTTGCAGCAAAGGCAGATCCTTGGCTCATGTTCAGCTTGATGTCCATCAGGACCTCCAAGTTCTTTTCTGGCAGGCTGCTTACCAATTGGGTGGTCCTCAACATATATTGGTGTATGGGTTTGTTCTCCCCCAGGTACAGGACCTCACTTCTTGTTGAACATTGTTGGATCCCTGGCAGACCCTTTCTCCAGCCTGTATCCATTAAAAGGAATTTACTACTGTTATAACCATTTTGCTTCTTGTAACAGAAATAGAACTCTTGTGTTTCTGGATCTTTTTTTTTTTTTGTGAAAGAAGACATGAATGCTTGGTTTTCTTCTGTTCATGGACAAGCATATTTTCATTTTTATAATTTCCAGTGAGAAGTAATTCAAACTGTGAGAGGTGAATACACTCTTGCCTTTGGAACTTTCATATTATAACAAAGCCTTCTCAGTTTTCAGGACACGGCAGGCAGGAACTCTCCCCACACGCTTCAAGAAAATCATAGAAAGCACAATTATATTTTGTTAACAAACAAATGTTAAGACATAAGGTAAAATTATGCCTGAGTGCATGGAATTTATTTTTTCCAATAAAGATCTAGTAATAAAAAAGATGAAAGACTTATTAGTTGTTCTCAGCGGGAAACTGATTTGTATTTTTTTATTATACGGTACAGATTGCTCTTCAGGAACATGTAGAGCAACGTACTTGAACAGAACATAAGTGTCATGTGAATCAAAATCTAAATAGCCTATTGGGGGAGTATATAATAATTTTCTAGGTTTTTTTTTTATAGAGCAAATATCCAAATCAAAATAAGGCCACATTAATTTGACTCACTTGAACTGGACTGGGGCTTCAAAAGGGAGTCAAGGGAGAAGAATAAGCTATTGAAGCTGTTCAAGTCAACAAGCATATCTCTAGATAGTTGAGATTTTAAATTGCATTCTTCGTCCTCACCTCACTGGTGCTTATGTTATTGAGAGAAATGGCTTCAGCATGTACTCTGGTCTGATTAATTTCCATGGTACTTACAAATTTGATTCCCTTATAAATTGCATTGCAAAAGTACTGTCTTCAGTTAAGATGAATATCTGTGCATAAGCATGCATAAATTCACCACCACTGACTAGCTTTGGAATAGTTTATTAAAACATGCAGTATTAATCTGCAGGTTCCTAAAGAGCCGTTAAAATAGTTTGGATGCTAGCAGATAGGAACAGTCAAAGTCTGCTGCAATAATACAGTTTTTATTTTGTTCCAGCCAAGACACAGTAATGTGAAAAGATACTAATGGCCTGATCCTTGCATTCCAGTGAAGGCAAATTAGTGAATTTAAATTAGTAGTTTATCAGTTTCCCAGCCTCCTATTTTGGTCTAAGCATTCTGAATTCAACAGAACTTATTTAAGTATCAGTGTTGAAGAACGAATCTAAATTTGCTTGATGGACTGAGATTCTCATAAATATGAGAGGAATTTCCAAAAATTAAACTCTAGTAAAGAGAAAACAATATTTTAGTATCACTTTTATCCTCTAAAATATATTAAAAAAAAAAGCTAAATACAAACTATTGAGTCATAAAAAGGCTTACCTCAAATCAGAAGTAAATTGCATCAGGAAGAATTTGTTCCCAAAACATTTCAAAATATAAAGTTACTGAATTGTTAAATACAAATCAATGTAAGGATAGTTGAAATAATATCTTTATACATTTCAGGAGTAAAGAGCTCCATATAATTTGTCTTGTCTGAGACATACACCATCCTTTTAATTCATTTATTTCATTTACCCACAGCTGGCAAAATCAAGATCTTAGAATCTGATTTCTTGGAATCATATTTTGGCCCTCAAAGCTTTGCAGCTGCTAATTTCAATATTTTATTGCAACCCTCCCTGCATTCCAAGGCTGTTTCTTTTTCTTGTCCCATCACATAAACATTCCTTTAAGATACCACAGAGTGTGTTTCCTTGCTGGACTTTCCACAGAAAGGAAAATTGACTGTGAAGAACATCCGGAAACTTTCTCATTACAAGAAAGCTCTTTTAGAAGTGAATATTCTATATTATTTTTGAGAATTCCTTAAAAAAAGAAAAGAAAAAAAAAATAAATAGTTTTTTTTTTTTCTAAATATCCCATCATGCTACATTTATGTTCAATGTCAAAATGTTGACTCTTGTGGCCAAAACCCAGAAATATTAGCCTCCATAAAATTATTTTCAGCATTCAAACAAGTACTTTCCTGTCTTTTACGTTTCTGCTCTTTATGATTGAGAAATCTCCATAAATATCTACAATATCACATTACCACCTTTTCAAAAATCCTTCTCTCAATCTCTTCTTGTCCATAATTTGTAGAGAAGCTGATAACATGCTACATTGGTTGATCTTATATCCTCACTTTTCTGTCCATAGCTGTTCGTTATCTCGTATCTTATACAGACTGTTCAGGATATGAACCATCTTTTTGTTTTAATATTTGTACTAAATAGGTTTCTGTGATATTGTAACTGTTATATTTCTGTGATATTTCTGAAAAAAATATATTCTTTAAAAGATCTTTTAAAAGAAGATCTTTTTATTGCATATTTAGAAGCTTCTTGTATTCTCTGTTGCCAATGGACCGCTGTCTTTATTTCACAATGGGAGAAGTACTTTAGATTTCTAGTAGATCTCTGACACTTAAAATGCTGAAAAAATGCTAACTGTCTAGCTGTTAGACAGCATTAATAAAAAATATTTGTAATAAAAGATAAATATCTGGGGACAAAAATAAGGGGTTTGAAACGAAAGGATGCATTTTGAGGAGTTATCGCTGAGGGCAGTCTCTTAAGATCCTAGAATGAGACTGGTAGACTATTTCTCTTAATGATCAAAAGGAACTTTGATATACAAAATAGTAAAATGTATGCCAGGTTGTACTTCAAAGAATAATCTGAATAGATTTGAAGTTGGAGGTGGAAAGTAGATTGAGTTCTTTTTATTTTTAAATCTTTACAGCTATCAATAAATAATACCAAAATTAGGTACACTTAAAATGTGCTACTCAATTTGCTCCTAGAATAAGTATCTCTGAGTGTTACAAGAGCCATCATTTGTATATTAAGTCTATTAGCAAGCAACAGGATGCTTGAAGTATACTCAAGAATGGGAAAAAGCTAGAACGCAGTTGCACAGGATTTTATGTATGTTCATGCTCTGTTAGGGGAGAATGCAACTTCTCATTTAGCCAACCAATGTTTATTGTATTAATTTTCTCAAAGAATAACTCTCAAGATTTTGAAAAGATAATAGGAATACCCAAGAAATAAGAGGGAAGGGTCACTGTATGTTCCTGGTCAGATCAGCTCAGTTTACATGAGCCATAAGTTAATTCTATCAAGTGAGGAAGTGTCTCAGGCCAGCGAATAAAACACATCAAGTTGGCCTTTTACACTGGATGCACCTGAATTCAAACAAAAGTTTCTGGTTTAAAGTGTAATCTCTCATACAATAGGATTATTCAGAAATGTCAATTTTACCGTAAATGACCACCTGAAATGAGAGAGAATTCTTACAGGGTTTATTTAAACCATAAGAAAAAAAAAAATTCAGTTAAAACTTTAGATTCAGAAAGCCTTAAAAGGACATGAATATTTTTTCCTCCATTAAAAAAAAAAAAAAAGATGTTCTTGTCAAACAGACAAACTGGAGGGAAAACAATGAGGTATTTGTTAAAACTATTTGACCTGTGATTTGTTTTTCTTCAGATTTAATTCATATCTAAATATTTTTGGTTTGCTTCCAAGAAAAGGTGTTTTGCCCACTGTGAGGTTTAATTAGTTATAGCTTGTATAGTATTTTGAAGATATGAAGTATTCTGTCCAGCCTAAGTTACCTCTATTCTCTCCCATTTTATCAAGATTGGAAAAGACCTAAAAGATCATCCAGTCCAGATCATCCATTTACTCCCTGACTAAATGAAAATAATTAAAGTATTATGCTATTGTTTTTTTTAAAGTATTTTTCTAGAAATGCACATCCTAAATACAAGGCAGAATAGTCCTATGTTTTTGCATAGTAGAAAGGTATTATTTCACACGTGTATATCTCTTTGTTTACACTTCTCAGTATCAACAGCAGAAACACGAGGCTTTTCACTAAGTACCAAGAAAGACAATATGACGTAATTTATTTTTATTAAATTACAGTCCTGTAGTAGGCATTGCACATATGCAATCAATCCCAATCTGAAAAGCTTGCAATCTAAATGGACACAATAAACTGAGAGATGTAGGAGGGGAACCGAGGCAGAAAGGTCCAACAAGAACACTTGCCCAGTTCAGACAGCAAGATTTGTAGCAGAAATGAGATGCAAACTAGATTTCTCAATCATAGTTTAGCAGCAATACCTTAAGCTGAATACCTTAAGAAGAACCTGAAGTTTTATTGTTAATCTATAACTGAATGGTTCAAACAACAAACAAAAAGTACGGATGTGCTGAATATAGCAAATCTAATCCTGGGATGCATCAGTATGAATACGGATGTGCAAACCCCAGAAGTCCATCTGTTCTGGGGAGACCTCAGTTGGAGCCAAAAGATGTGTTAAGATAGTTCAGGAAACCTGTGAATCAGTGTGGAGTAAGAAAAGAGGAAAAGGTCAGAAAACATTGAAAACATAACCCACAAGAAAATTATTACAGCTGCAGGCTTATTTAATCTAGGAAAAGAAGAGGGAGGTTGTGGTGGCTTAACCTTGGCTGGTCGCCAGGTGCCTACCCAGCTACTCTCTCACTCCCATACCTGAGCAGGACACCAGGAGAAAACAAGATGAAAAAGTTCATGGGTCAAGATAAGGACAGGGAAATTGCTTACCAATTACCATCATGGACAAAACAGGCACAACTTAGGGAAGATTAATTTAATTTATTGACAATTAGGAATAGAGCAGGACAGTGAGAAACAAGTCAAAACTGAAGACACCTTCCAACAACCTCCACTTCCCCTTCTTCCCAGGCCCAAATTCACTTCTTCACTTGTCTGTTCTATCTCCTCTCTTCCCATAGCAGTTCAGGGAGCATGAGGAATGGGAGTTGCAGTCAGTTTGTAACAAATTCACTACCACTCCTTCCTCACATTTTTTCCCTGCTCCAGAGTGGGGTCGCTCCAATATGGACTTCTTTTCATGGGCTGCAGTTCTTCAGAGCACATCCACCTGCTGTGTTGTGGGGTCCTCCACGAGCTGCAGAGTAGATATCTGTTCTGACATGGTTCTCCATGGGCTGCAGGGGAAAAACCCATCTTCTTCATAGGCTGCAGGGAATCTCCACTCTGGTGCCTGCAGCACCTCTTCCCCCTCCTTCTTCACTGACCTTGGAGTCTGTGATACTCTCACTACACCATTAAAATCTGTGGATTTGAAGACAATTTTCTGTATCGGACTGAACACTTTTCAAAGTACACAAATGGTCATAAAAGGAGGTGCTATTGACTCAGAACATCCAAAAAATGCCCATTAAAGTAGTGATACCTCAATATAAATGCAGTAACCTAAGGATTGTTCCATGTTCTGGGATAAAGTAATTTTTTCCTGTTTCAGAAATTCCATCCTTACTAAAACTGGTAAAATCTTGCTGAAATGCCATGAAAGTTTAAACTGGTCAGAAGTACGACCATTGTTCCAATACATGCCCTTACACTTCTTCAAGCTGAAATTTTTAAGGAATAGAGCATTTCAAATCTCAGTGGAAAAAATAAGAAGAAAATGTCTTGGATTGAGGGGGACATCTGGACCTTCTTTATTCACATTCTTAAAACAAAACACATGCTTGAAATATTCCTGAAGTTTGTCCAATGTAAATAGTGGCTAAAACATCAACCACTTGCGTCGGTAAGCCAAACCGTTGTAATGAACAATCTAAGAACAGAGATAACTGAACACAAGACATGCTTGTACTATGAATATGTACACTGTGCCACAGACTAAGCACTGAAATTTAACTTAAGCAGAGACTTTACTGAAACTAGTAGAGACACGTAAGAAAAATAAATTAAAAAAAAAATTGTAAGTGGTTCAACAGTCAGGTTTTGCAAATATTTCATAAAGGGATTTCTCTAAGAGGTACCTGTTGGATAGAAAGGTAAAACAGCTTTCCTTCCTACCTTACCAAGTGTTCTGGTTTTGGCAGGGATGGAGCAGCAGCCGGTGTGTTTTGGATTTAGAATGTGAAGAATGTTGATAAAACTGATGATATAAGTTGGTGCAAAGGACACTGTCTGACTTTCCAGGTCTCACTAATGTGCGGATGCAGGAAGCTGGGAGAAAGACAGACACAATAATTAACCCAAACTGGCCAAAGAGAGTATTCCATGCCATAAACATCATGCTCAGTATATAAGTGGGGGTTGCCCATGGCAGGGGGCACCCATTTTTCCATCTCGTCTCTTGCTCACTGGCATTGTTCCCTTACCTTGCTGGCTCCCTCTCCACCATTTGCTTGCTGCTTCATTTCGTTTCCATGATCACTGCTTGGGACGGGCTGTATCAGTCATTTTGGACATTGGGTGGTGAGAAATCTGCATTGTTCATCTTGTATATTTTAGTATCCTTATAGAATCATAGAATGGCTAGAGTTGGAAGGGACTTTCAAAGGTCATCTAGTCCAACCCCCCTGCAAGAAGCAGGGACATCCCTGACTAGATCAGGTTGCTCAGAGCCTCATCCAGCCTGGCCTTGAACGTTTCCAGGGATGGGGCATCCACCACCTCTCTGGGCAACCTGTTCCAGTGCTCTACAACTCTCATTGTAAAATTTTTTTTCTAATATCTAATCTAAACCTACCTCCTTCTAATTTAAATCATTACCCCTTGTCCTATCACAACAGACCCTACTGAACAGCCTGTCCCCATCTTTCCTGTAGGCCCCCTTGAGGTACTGGAAGACCGCTATCAGGTCTCCCCGGAGCCTCCTCTTCTCTGTATTCTCTTACTACTGTAGTTTTCCCTTGCTATTCTAGCAAACTGTCTTCTTCTCAAGCCACGAGTTTTCCTTTCTTTCCAGTTTCTCTCCCCCATCCCATTGGGGAGGAGGAGGGTGAGCAAGAAACTGTGTGGTGATTCGGGCTACACCACAAACACAAGTAAGATAATTACTGAAGAAGAGCAAGTCAAGCCTCTTTTACTGCAGTATTTAGTAATAAATAGCACTCATATCCAACCTTTTAGTGCTCCTTACCATTTGCTTACCACTTCTATAAATTAACTCGTCCACGAAGTTCTGTTCAGAGATACACAGGTGTTAGTAGCTCAATTGCAGGCAGAGTAACCTATCCAGAATGCGTAATTGGCATTAAATTAAAACACAAAAAGATTTAGAAAATGCTTGTCTGCGCTTGGTTGTTTTACTAAAAAAGTAACATAAATAAGGCAAATATTAATTTTAAAAACAAAACCTAGGATAACTATTTATGGATTATTTAACATTATTAAAGAGGCAAAATCTACCACACAGCAATAAGCTTTCGAAGACCCTTCTTCCCCCTCTCTCAGTGTGTTCTTTCAAAGTGTGGCCATGCTGTTGGCATACAGGCAGCAAATGTCAAACACCAGAGTCTTAAATTCAGTCAAATTTAAGTTCCACTTTTACATTCCACACTCCCCAAAAGAACCTGGAAGCTGAGATACACCCTCACAACTTCAAGCTTTACTTATTATGCTCCCAGGAGCACCGCTGGAAGTATTAAATCATGTTAAAGTTGGTCTCTAAATAGGATTTTCAAACTTCAGAGAAATGCATAAGCAGTGTAATGCTCTTTCTTCTTATCTTGCATCACCAGTGCTTACACTAATTTCAACAAAATAATCTCTAAAAGGCACAGATTTCATAAATTAGCAACACAGTACCCATTGGAATCCGTCCTTCAGATCATCTATAGGCTTTGTATTAAGAAGAGGGAAAAAAAAAAAGGAGTATAAAGCAACAACATAAACATTAAATCTCTGCCTGAAGCACACAGGGTGATGTGAGTATTGATACCAGACTCTGGTTTTAATGAAAAGCAATTTAAGGAAGTTTTTTATGAAATGGATCAGCTAGGTTGCAACTAAATAATGTAATGGACTTTTACTGTACTATTTGTTTCTGTTGGTACGCTCTTGACTAGTGTTTCTTAGAATTTACAGGACTTTCTTGGGGGTCTTTTTCTTCAGAATTCTGGATTTGGGAATAGCTTTGCTTTTCTTCCTTCTCGTACATTACTGTTGTCATGTCATGGGACCACAATTGTTTATTGTGAAAGTCACTAATGAACAAATGACCTGCCACCTGGAGCACTTACAGCCTCATGTTAAACTCCAGCTATATATATAAAAAAAATCTTCCCAGGCTATTGACTCACTGGCAGTGTTTGATTGTACCCTGGAGGCAGGTGTCAGCTAGGCAACTGGGTTCTTACTGTTTTACACTCCCTATTACACAAACCAAATAAATCTCCAAATTAAATCACATTTTTTCTCACTTCCGTACTGCGTGACAGTTCAGTATTGAACAATCTGTATATTGTCTCCTTCTGGGATATTGAAACAAAAAATTTCATAATCTGCATAACAACAAATTTCTAAATCCTCATTTCAGCTTTAAGACGGTGGCAGCATTCATCATGCTCTACAGAATTTTGAAGCTCTAAGGTCCAAAACATGACTCCTTTAATACTTGTCACAGTCTTCCTGTGTTACCCTGATTATCTCACTTTGAAAAACACTACCACTAACTAAAAATACGGGCAACACCTACAATATATCTTGTACTGTAACCATAAACATAGCAAGCTGGCCTCAGGCAGAATGAAATGAGATTTCAGGGATCAAGCTAGTCTAGAATATGAATGTGTTGAAGAAAAGCTGCAAGACTTCTTCAAAAACAGTCTTTACATCTTCACCAAAATTACAGTAACCAGCCAACTTCCTCAGGATGGAAGATAACCCCAGGCACATGCCTAATAACCACAGCAGGAAGAAAAGCAAAGGATTCCAGAGTCTGACTGCATTCGTGTACTGAGGAGTGCTAGCACATAACATGAGATTTTGTTTTTTCCTTTGAAAATCTCATCCAATTTAAAGTGCACAACATCCTTTACTCCCTAACGCATACCATAGTGTGCATTACTGTGGTCTTAAGAGCAGAGTCATCTTAAGAAAAACACTGGAGGGATAAGCAAGCAATGATCCCAAAGGACAAGAGTAGCCACAGGAGCAGTCAAATCAGGAACATTTTGACATTCAAGACAGGTTGTCTTGAAGGACTTAGTTTCTGATTGTCTGTCTTCTCCAGCTCTTTCTTCATTGTCTTTTAACCTCAGTTTCACTTTGTACCTAGCCCTGTGTCCTTCTGGTCATCTGCCCTCGCTCTCACCTTTTCTATTCCCTTGTCATTGTTTATGTCTTCCTAATTCCCTGCCTCCAAATAACTGTGTATTTAAGGTGGCTTTCTTGGCATTAAGAAGTATCACACTTTTTTTATCTTTAAGCCTTTTTTCACCTTGCATCCATCATCTTTGTTTCTATGGCATGGTATCATCTATGTCTGTTTTGCTGTCTTTCTCTGCGACTAGCTGAGCTTGATGATTAAACACAGGGAATGGCTTCTCTACAAGGACCTGTTTGGTAAATTAAGACTCTTCAACCTGGATAACAGACAGTTTTAAGTAAGCTAGCTGATTTGATCGAAAGGCAGCAGTCCTTCCTACAACTGGCAGTAGATCTGGAGAACCCTACCAAGTATACTGTAGGGGGAAAAATGTGTATGGTATCTCCTCTGTTCATAGTCACCACTGGAGACAGAATATGGAGCTGGTCACAGCCAAAATAGTTCTTCACATATGCAGACAATACTAACCACAAAAGGATCATTTTCAGAGATTAGCAACATAAGAATAGTAATCTTGCCATGTTCCTCTTCTCACAATTGAAATGAAATCCAGATAGTAAAAAATAATAATAATAATAATAATTTTTATTTAATTTTACATAGAAAAAAAAAAGTTTGGTTGAAAAATTTTATGGAGTCCTACTCAATGGACTATAGTTAATTAAAGTAATTAGACAACTAAAAGATACTTACCTGCATGGAAGAAAACACTCTTTCATTGTGTCTTTTGCAATTATTTCCATGCCTAAGTTCTTTTTCCATATTACTTTCACAGTTGGAGTATTAGAACTGATTATCACATTTGAATTTGAGGACTGACTAGGATATTTATTATATGATGAGAATTTATGACCTTCTGCCATCAGCTCTGTCTTAATATTATGTATATTCAGCTCCTTGAAGTGCTATTATTTAAAAGGATACAGAAATGTTTATAATTTCCCCTTTTTTTAATGCACACCTGACTTTCATTTAATATAAAGTAATTTAAATTTGCAAGAGGAAAATATGCAGCTAGCAGGGTATTGTGTTACTAGAAACAGACAAGTTGCTCATGTTTTTCCCCTTAGATTTTGAAGAGGCATCTGCCACAGGAAGCTGTGCTAAGCCAGGGATTATGGTAACAAAAGAATAAGGAGGATTTCAGTCCCATGTCCTCCATTTGCCTTCTGTGACTATTCACTGTATCTGCCTAAGACACAAGGTTAAAGGTAGCTCAAAAAAAAATGAGAAAGTCCTGACTGGATCCTCACTGCACTTAATTCTAAATAACAATTACTACTGAAATCCTAATTTTGTTTATTAATTTAAACTTCTGAAATTAGGTTGAGCCCTACCTTTAGTCTCTACATGCCATTAACCAGTACTTCAAACTCAAATACTGAAGCTTTCTGCCTTGATTTAAAATATACAGGAGGCAAACATAAACCCACTGATGAACTGACCAAGGAAACCAAGGTTTCCAGTATTGAAGTGGAAATCCAGAGACTCTTTGATTTGGCTTGGTTACATAGCAAGAAACACTTGTATGTTCAAATGAGGACTTAGAAAGTCTACTGGAGCCTTTGAAGCAACTCAAAAGCCTGTGACTTTCTCTGAAGGGGAAAGAAGGATAAAAGACATTAAGTAAAAGTTCTGAACTGAGGACATCCTGTGAAGGGAAAAAAGCATAATATGGGATTATTTAAGGAATGACTATACATTCAATTAGAGTGTTAACAAAGTAGAATTAATGTTACTGAGGACACTTTACTGTGGATATTCTCTTGTTTCTCATAATCACAAAGAAATCTCAATAGAAAGAAGACAGATTTGTAGCTATCTATGTTTACTATGATACACACATATGTGCATGTGCTCAGAAGCATGTGTTTATGTCTATACAAAAAGCCAGATTCCACAACCTTTACTCCTGTAAAGAAGTACCTATTCATTTTACTTGAACAGAGGAGATTATTTTGCATCACCAAGTTTCAAATAATGGAAGTCTTTCTCTTTTTGAACTTCCTATGAACTTCTCCCTCCTTGCGTGCCCCCACTAGTCAAGGAACAGGAGCATACAATGTTCTTAGTCCTTTCAGAAAGACAGAATTTTAAAATGGCTGTAACTACTAGTGGCAGGCTGAAAAGCTCACTCTCCCTCCTGAAGGAACTACGTTATGTAGTCATTTAAAAGCAGTTAGCTGCTAACTAAACATCCACAGTCAGTCATCACCCTTCCCTGAGGAACTCAGTTGCTCAAGGTTATATATCATCATAATCCACTGGCATTTTTGGGTTTTTTAAATTTTAAGTACATTTCCAAGTCAGTTTTATAATTAAGCATTTAAAACATAAAGACTTATGCTCTTCTCTTTTCACCGTTCCGATCTCTGTTTCACCCTTCCTATGACCTTGGGTGTCGCAGCCCAGAGGGTCATAAAGCTGCCTTGCATCAGTAGAAGCCACTCCACAAACAGCAATGGCTGCAGAAGCTGTCCTTCACTTTGCAGGAGCTCAAACTTAAGTCACCTCAGTTGAAGCTTAAGAACTTTTGCAAATGCTTACCATGTAAGTTTATAAATCTCAGTGCATTGTACGTTTTCCATTTGTTGACATGTTGCGGAAGAGACTTAAACCTCTCAAACTCGAAAGCAGCAAATCCATTAGCCCAAAGAAAGGTTGCCTAATGGCAACACCTAAGCTAAGAGGTGTTCTGCAGCCTCCTCCTCTGCAGCATAATACAATAAACTTGCTACATAGCAACAGAATGCATATTATTTGGCACAATAGGTTTTGTAGTTCAGATATACAGACAACAGTACAACTGACAGACAAACATTACAGAGGGTGCATTGTGTAACTGTTTGGTATTCTGAAAGTGTCTTTCTTGGAAGAATAACGATTTAAACTCTTCTCATGTTGAGATTAAAACCACTGAAATGTGAAATGACCGGTATAATGTCAAAAATTATGCACTGTTTCTTCATTCCAAAAAGCAATATTCCATTGGGGGTTTTTTAGGTCTGGTGATAGTCTTTATGTGGCATTTAGGCCATTTAACTGTGTGTGTGTGTGTGTGTGTGTGTGTGTCCCTTGTTCTGACCACATAAATGCTTTTTAATTAGAAAGCCAGAAGGGAAAACCACACTAGTGATTTACAAACAGTCTATTATTATTAGGCGGCTTGAAGCATAAATAAAACTGTCTTGACTTACACCGGGCAGGAATCTAACACTAAAATGAAACTAATCTAGACTTTTCCATAATGAAATTCTTCCACTGTGCCGTGTGACCAGTTATCCTGATTTAAAAAAAAATACTTTTAGAGAAAAAAAGATGGAGATTTGCTGTATGAACTGAAACTGTGTAACTGTTTCACTGGCAGAGGGCAAAATACTCAGACAGGGCATATTTTTATTGAGTGATTAGTAGAGTAAAACCTACCCCTGTAGAACTGTGACTAGACGTGAAATGACAGGCAACATGGACAGCTTCTCACAAGATGCAACACTTAAACAGATGGCATGCAAAAGTTAAATTTCCTTATAGTTTTAAAAGACTGTGTAGACAAAACAGAAATCTAATATGGAATTTTAAAAATCTGTTATATGTTGATTTATTTAAGGGAGTAAACCTCACTTTTAGAAAGTATTCCTTCATGACCACTCTAGCAGGTGAAGGTCAGGATAATGAAAAAGGATGAAAAAGTATTATTTAAAAAACAAAACAAAACAAAATGAAACAAAAACAAACAAACAAATATAAAAACACTCCAAACAAACAAAAAATTAATTTTCTACTATTTTATTGTTTTTCTTCCCTCAGTGATCCCAGTCATTACAATACTCAGACTGACTTTTGATCACATGTCCATGTTGTCTCGGTTTTTCTCCAATATTTTTTTTCTGATTTCCCTTTCTACTTAAAGGACAAGGTTGTTCAGCTGTTGATTATTCCTGAATTTGCTCTTCCATTAGGTGGCACATCCAGGCTCTGGTGCTCTATACCCCCTCAGAAGGAGAGTTACAGAATTACAGTGCCTACCAATCCACATGGTTGTGGTGGCCTTTAATATAGAGTTTGAACTTCAATAAGTATTTTCACAAATGCAGACTGGAACCTCTGAATGTCTCACATTAGTTAGATAGGTCTGTTAGTAAAAAACCGAAGAAGTATGTAACAGTATATAGTGTATTTAACTGAGTTTACAACTTGTTCATGCAATGACAAACAACTAAGTCATTGAACATTCTAACAGTGTTAAAGTGATGTAATATTTTTATGATGCCGTGGTGAGTTGACCTTGACTGGCTGTCAGGTGTCCACCAAGCTTATCTAACATTTTCCTCTCCATAAACAAGACAGGGGGAGAAAATATGATGAAAAATTCATGGGTCGACATAAGGACAGGAAGATAACTTACCATTATGGGAAAAACAGACTCCACTTGGGGAAATTACTTTAATTTATTAACAATAAATAATAGAGTATGATACTAAGAACTAAAAAACACCTTCCCCCTACACCTCCCTTCTTCCTGAGCTCAAATTCACTGACAACTCTTCTACCTCCTCCCTGTGAACAGCACAGGGCGACAGGGAATAGGGGCTGTGATCAGTTCATCACACGTTGTCACTGCCGCTCCTTCTTCCTCACACTCTTCCCCTGTTCCAGTGTGGGGTATCACCCACAGGAGATAGTCCTTCATGAACTTCTCCAATGTGGGATTTCCCATGGGCTGCAGTTCTTCACAAATGGCTCCAGCGTGAGTCCCTTCCATGGGGTGCAGTCCTCCAGAAACAGACTGCTCCAGCCTGGGTCCCCCATGGGAGCCCACTTGCTCCAGTGTGGGCTTGCCACAGGGTCATAGCCTCCTTCGGGCATCCACCTTCTCCAGTATTGACCCCTCCGGGGTCCTCCATGGGCTGCAGGTGGTTCTCTGCACCTCTGTTGGCCTCCAGGGGGGCAGCCTGCCTCGCCATGGGCTGCACCAGGGGCTTCAGGGGAATCTCTGCTCTGGTGCCTGGAGCACCGGCTCCCTTCCTTCTTCACTGGCCTTGGGGTTTGCAGAGTTGTTTCTCTCACATATTCTCAAACCTCTCTCCATCTGCTGCTGTGCAGCATGTTTTTAAACATGTTATCTCAGAGGCACAACCACCATTGCTGGCTGGCTCAGCTTTGGCCAGACACACCTGGTGGTGAGCCCATCTTGAAGCTGATTGGCACTGACTCTGTCCCGTGTGGAGGAGGCTTCTGTTGTCTTCTCACAGAAGCCACCTCTGCAACCCTTCCAAACACCTTGCCACTTAAAGCCAATACAAATGCAATATAGTTAATGTATCATATTGTTGATTTAATCAACTTCATTAATATGAGATTTCAAAAATCTACACTGAAATAACACTAAGATTTCTCAAAAACTTGCAAAAGATGAGAAATTCACAGATATATCTGGGTTTTTTTTCTTATAAGAATTCTCAAGGTTTTCTCAAGTATGGTATTTTCATATAATCTCAATTGTACTACCTTGCATTACCACACACACGAGGCAAGCAAAGAAAATAAAGTCAGCATTTTATATCTCATGTCTTCATTTGGCTTTCATATAAATGATATGGCTGTATTGCAGCGATACAGAATTGCACTGAGTCAAAGTGCATCTAAGACAGTAGAAAGGTACCTATTGATTGCAATGACCTTTGCAGGAGAAGTTGAGTGAACTCACCACTTGTATCTTCACAAAGAGATTAGACTGAAAAAAAAACCCCAAATAATAGAAGTTAATATTTCTTCAAATTTTTTTACCCAGCTCATTCCTTTATTTGTAATACTGATTAAATAAATATTTTAACATAATGCGTTTTATCATTCAGTAATTATTTGAAAAGCAGATGCTTCAAATAGATAATATGCATAGATATCAACAAATAAAAACATTTAATTTCATATATACAGTATAAATTGTCATAATATTCATGTAAAATAAAATGTTTTAGTGAGCCTTCATCAATGGAAACATTTTGACAACAGCAACAAATCTGGACAAGCAAAGTTTAGAAATCTGAATGTTGGAAAAATTGCTAGTCATATCATATATGTTGCTATATTAATTAGATGGGAAGTGGGCTTGATGATTGGGGTTAATATGGCGACAATCAAATATCTCAAAATTAAAGATCTGGTCTATTGCAATGGCCAGGTGGTGTTCATTCTTTTTTAATTATTTTTTTTAAGAGAATATGTTCTTCAATGCCTTATGGAATAATTACTACTGACCAGAAAGAAATTATAGTTCAAGCACTAGCCTCCAGGGTTTCCATAGTATCCACTGCTATTTATATACAAAGTTATTCCACCACAGGAAAAGGATAATGTGGCTTTCCACTGTATAAGGCAGCATTAACAAGACTCACATACTCTGAAATAGATACAGCCAGTAAAGCCATTCAGACACGTCACCTTATAAATGGTTTCCCTCTTCACATCTAAGCAACAATATACTATAAAGCAAAAAATGTTCTTCAGAAAGAAGTTCATGCTTTGGAGAGTCCTTCCTATCTTAGAGCATGCCTGAAGATGAAGTTCTAGCTTAAATGAAAACGGAGAGATTTAGGCTATGAGTGATTCAATTTAATGAGATATTGATTTATTTTAAACTTTACTTTCATTCTAATCCAAAATGAACAATCAAGTATAGTTTTATACACAGAAGACACATCCCAAAGTCGATTTGTATACACATTTTTAAAATAAAAAATAACTAATATTTTCATAGCATTGAATTCATTTTTTTTTTAAAAAATTATTTTTTATTTCAAAAATAAAATTTCACTGAGATGGACATATGTCGAAAGTTTTATTTCAGTCTTGTCAGAAAAACTTTTCTATTCAGCTCTGAAAATAACAATATGACTTTGAAAAAATATTAGCGTAAATAGACTAATGTTATTATTTTGCTTGTCATAATTTTTTATTCTGTTGCTACTCAATTGCCCATTTATTTTTATAAAAGTTAATAATATGTTGATTTATTCGATCTGTTTATTTACTTAGTGCTACTTTCATGGCCTCCCAAATAAGCGCATAGAATTCTCAAACAAAACTTAAATCCTAATTTTATTTTTCCATAGCTTCCCTGGAAGCCAGATCAAATACAGCATTTTCAGTAGAAGAAAAAATTCACAGGAGGACTCAGGAGATGTTAATATATAAGAATCTAAGTTGAAAAACAAAGGAATCCACATACCCTGTGTACATTAGGAGTTTGATGAAGAACTCATGACAATTAACTGTCATTGACTTCCATATGCTTTAAATTAGTTCTGTTAGTCAAGGTATCTGATATTTCTAAAGCAGATGGGACTTGTTTCCTTTTGTTATTTCTTTGAATTTGTACATTACTAGACTGTATTGTATTTCTAGTACAGCTTTGGATTTTATGAGGTCTTTGGGTGCCCAAGGACCAAGGACAAGTATATAGTCTCTTAGAATCTGTGACAGAAGTATTATAGTATAGAAGTATATAACCAATTTTTTGTCTAGGTCTTCACTGGCAAGTGCTCTAGCCACACCCGAGTTGAAGAAGGCAAAGGTAGAGACTAGGAGAATGCAAAACCCCCCACTGTACAAGAAGTTTGAGTCTGAGACCATCTAAGAAACCTGAAGGTGCACAAGTCCATGGGACCTGATGAGGTGCATCTGCGGGTCCTGGTGGATAAAATTGCTAAGCCACTGTCCATCATATTCGAGAAGTTGTGGCAGTTCAGTAAAGTTCCCACTGACCTTTAGAAAGGTGTTGGTTTTGTTTAGTGGTGGCTGCTTCTGCAAGAAGCTGCTAGAAGTTTCCCCTTTGTCCAGTGGACTCGGCCAGGCCTAGGGCTGACACAATTGGTGATGGAATGTTCTCACATCATTCATGAAGGACTGTAGCCTATGGGAAGGAGCCCACACTGGTGCAGGGAAGGAATGTGAGGAGTTCTTCCCCCGAGGAGGAAGGAGAGGCGTAAAGTGACAAGTGATGAACTGACCATAACTCCCATTCCCTCTTCCCCCCTGTGCTGCTCAGAGCGGGGGAAGGAGGTAGAGATAAATGAAATTAAGTCAAGCCTGGGAAGAGGGAGGGGTGGGAGGAAGTTGTTTTGTTCTCTTCCACATTATCCTGCTTCCATTTTAATAATAAATAGTTTTCCCCCAAAAGAGTCTGTTTTGCCCATAACAGTAAATTTAAGGATCTCTCCCTATCCCTATCCTTATCTCAAACCTTGAGCCTTTTTGGCTATACATCTCTCCACATTTCCTCAAAGGGTGTGGGGAGTGAGAGAGAGACTGCTTAGCTTGGTCCCAAGTGGGGCTAGCCTATGACAAAAGGGAAATAAGGAAGACTCCAGCAACTACAGGCCACTCAGTCTCACCTCTGTGCCTGGCAAGATCATGGAGCAGATCCTCCTGGAAACTATGCGAAGACACATGGAAAATAAGGAGGTGATTGGTGACAACGAACAAGGATTCACTAAGGGCAAATGGTGCCTGACAAATTTGGTGGCCTTTTATGACGGGGTTACAGTTTTGGTGGATAACGGAAAAGCCACTGACATCATCTACCTGGACTTGTGCAAAGGATTTGACAGTGTCCCACACAACACTCTTATCTGTAAATTGGAGAGACATGGATTTGATGGATGGACCACTCAGTGGATAAGGAATTGGCTAGATTGCTGCACTAGAAGAGTTACAGTCAATGGCTCGATGTCCAAGTGGAGACCAGCGATGAGTGGCTTTCCTCAGTGGTCAGTATTGGGACCCACGCTGTTTAAAATCTTTGTTGGAAACACAGACAGTGGGATTGAGTGCATCCTCAGCTAGTTTACCGACAATACAAAACTGTGTAATGTGTTGGGGTTGTTCAGCCTGGAGAAGAGAAGGCTCCAAGGAGACCTTATAGCAGCCTTCCAGTACCTCAAGGGGGCCTACCAGAAAGCTGGAGAGGAACTTTTGACAAGGGCATGTAGTGGTAGGACAAGGAATAATAGTTTAAACTGAAAGAGGGTAGATTTAGGTTAGACATCAGGAAGAATTCTGTTACTGTGAGGATGGTGATGTGCTGGAACAGCTTGCTCAGAGAATCTGTGGATGCCCCATTCCTGGGAATGTTCGAGACCAGGTTGGATGGGGCTTCAAGCAACCTGGTCTAGTGGAACATGTCCCTGCTCAGGGCAGGGGGTTGGAATTAGATGATCTTTAAGGTCCCTGCCAATTCAACCATTCTATGATTCTATAAGTCTGTGATTCTATCATTCTATGATTCTATAATTCTATAACTTTATTATGTTTTCCTTATGTTAAAAAGAGATTATTTTATTTGAACTCAAATCATACAACAATTTTACTTAATGCACTTCATTATTTTATAGAAAACTTGAGCAGTTTCATATGTCTGGTTTTTCCTTTTCACTTATAGTAGGTACAATAAAATTTTAATTTATTGTACAAATTATTATATATTATTATATATTGGTATGTTGTAATGTTATATTATGTTATGCTATGTTAAGTTATGTTATTATGCAATCACAGCCTTATCATCTGCATATCCCTTAAACTCAACTGAGAAATCAGGATTTTTTCGTCCTTTAGTGGTTTAAGTATAAAATATTATATTTCAAAAATAGTATCTGGTAAGTTCATGTATAGAAAACACAATTTTTACTTTTATTCCCTGTTTTAAAACCTAGATACTGCATTGTACAGATGATTCATGATAGCCTAAAGAAGACTTCGGACATACTAATAAAATTTGATTATCAGTTTAAGTCTTCCTTAAAAAGCAATCTTTAGTGTGTCCACCTTGTCTTAATGAGCTATCTCAAAAATTCCCTAATGACTGAGTAAAATCAATCACTGTACTCCTTTTGTTCTCCATCTGTGCCAAGTGTACAAAACCTACAAATTTTAAAAATCAGCAGGGCCTCTATAATGAGACATTCTTGACAAAGAACAAGTTTATGCTGTGTCAAAGCCACTTCAGTTTTGCTGCTTCTCAGGCAGCAGAGACAGGGAGATGCTGATTTAGAAAACAGATTTTCTTTTAGCTTTCCCTCTTGCAAAACCAAGTCTTGGCCTTATCAATACACAGAAACATTTTTGGCTTCAAACTCCTACTGTATCCCTTTAGATTTCCCACTTAGGGTAATAAAAGTAGATGATATCCATTACTAATCCCATATTAAAACCATATTGAAAGACAATTTAAGATGTTTACTTCCTTCTACTACCTGAAAGGAAAGAATGCTACCTCAGCATCTCTGCTGACTAAGAGTCTTGTTGATCACTGCACTGATCACTACTGCCAATCTAATAAAATCTACAGCTCGAGCTAATGTCCATGTTCTTGTGAGAGGTTGAGTCTGTGGTAGCCAGGAAGTTTGGACACTTAAGGATCATTCGTATGCTAATAACACAAGAACAATACTTAGCAGAAAACTAAATATTGGCTGCCATTTTACTGTTGCCTAATTTTTTTACATAACTCTTGATTTCACTCTTGCTTTGAGCAGTGTGTTGGCAGCTTTGGTGAAGAAGATGAAGGGAGGGAATATAACATGTAATATCATCTGAAACCAAAGGTTGTATATTTCTCGTTGGTTTTGCAGAGTCAAGTAGAATGGGTACCAGCTGAGACAGTTACATGTAAGAGCTGTAAGAACTACGTTATAAAAGAACGCTACATCTCCAAATTCAAACAATGTGATATTGTGAACCAGAAATAAATGCATCCGCTCCCTCTTGCTTACAACACTGGAATCTTGTGGGAGTTTAATAAGGAGAAAAAGCTCTCCTGAGGCATAGGCAAGAATCTTACATAGAGGAGGAGTTTTATTTCTTCTCCTCTTATATAGTTTACTGCTTGTACAACCACGGTGTCCTTGCAAAACTGTTAGTCTGTGATCATGCTATTAAAAAGTATTGCTGTAATACATCCACAAGCAGAAGAGAGCCTTCTGCACCAGTTCTAGAAAGCAGTCGTGGATACAACATACACAGTGTGCCTGTATCTCATATAGCTTCCTCTTGGACTGCCTACAGTCTGAATGTGAAAAACTGATGCATGATGTTGTGGTTGCCTGTGCAGAGTCTAGATGTGCTCAGCTATAAGGAGTCTTATGTTTTCTAATGGGTCTTCTCCAACTGCTTGTGGTTATAAAACCACAAACACAGAACTTGTCTGGTCTTGAGTTCAGTCTGGGTGTAAATCTCAAGATGAAAAGTACACTTAGCTAGAGAAAAATCTGGTCTGTAGAGACAAGGAATACAATCCTTCCGTTTCCAATAGCCCCTCGGTACCCCTTCGGCAATGAAGACACCCCGAAGGAAGCAATTTGATCTCAGAAGAGGTACGCAGAGGATGGGAGAATATCAGGAGGTGAAGCAGAAGGAGAGGATGTAATCTGTTGGAAAAGCCACAGCAATCTCTGGAGCAGTTCAGAAGCTGGAAAGTACAAAAGAGTTTAGTCATCTTCCCATTCTGACCACATGAAGCATTGCACAAAATTTGACCCCTGCTCTGCCGGAAACGTCAACAGTCTAATTGCAACCAAAGCAAAATAATGCTTGGTTGATTTCTAAAACAGCAAGATGTGGCTGTGCTCTGCAAGCCTTGTGAAACACATGCAGTTGAGGTGTGAGGACTGCCTAGATGCCTACCAATACCTTGAATTACATCATCTCAGCAGCCAAATTCAAGCCAAAGCTTGAATTCTGGATCCCCAGGAATTCTATTTGTCATGAGAGAATCAACATCCAGCAATAGTGAATTCACTGGGGGAAACACTTGGATGTTTTAGTAAAGAGGCCCTCACAAATTCAAGTGATACATGTACTAAAATGTTCATATATAGCAGTGATAGCAGGTTTTTACCCCTTCATCCAATAGTATCTTTAAACTTTGGACTTCTGACCTATACTAAGGCTCACATTCCTGAGATTAAATAAAAAAAAAAAAATTAATCTTCAGAAATTATTACTGTTCTTCATACACCTAGAATTTCAGCCTGATGCACCAGAAGTGGTAAGCTACGTAAGCTGCAAATGAGGCTTCCATACACAATAAATTCCTGTGTCAATAAATTAAACAAGCCTATTCCAGGTTCCATTCCTGAAGTTCATGCTTCCTGCCTCCCAAAATGATTGTCCAAAATACCATCCTAGAAAATTAAATTTCTAGATCTTACAAAATCACAATAATTTCTTTCCCTCATCCTTCTCACCCCAATTTGTGTTAAAATAAATTAATCACAGGTGTTGAATGAAAGTTCAAACATATTAGATCGAGTCATTCCACCATTTAAACATAAAAATTACGCATTTAGAAATCATAATTTGTGACAAGCTGGCATTTAGGAAAAATAAACACTATTAAAACATAAAAATAAACTTTTTTTTTCTCTCTATTCTCTCCTATTCTTATTTCATCAGAATTTTATATTTGTTGAAAATATTGGAAATATTTTCATTGTGTCTGTTATTCAGAAATACCTATACATATGTCCGTGTGTGTGCTGCCAACCAGGGGACTTTCAGAGAATGTTTCTCACTTAACATAGGTATATGAATGTCCCTTTGACTTCCCTCATTATACTCATGATTCAACTTTCCTTTCCAATCAGTTTCAAATAAGTTTCTGCAACATATGGAAACCATGCACCATTACAAGAGTTTTCCTGTATTGCCTGTTCTTCACATAAGTTTGTAAAAAATAAGAACTAGAGAACAGCAATTTTACAGGACTCATTCACTTTAGCATCTTAAGTGTTACGTTATTCACTTACAGTAGCGTGGTTTTACAACAGTATACAGACAGGGTCACGCATGATTACCTGAAATTCTGGGGGTTTTTTAGACCTCTGAAGGCACTGCTTTCAACACCAGTGATTTAAGCAATAGTTTTCATTTATTTTACTAAAATTATTTTCTCAACCTGTAAGTTGACAGAAGCAGCAGAAGCAGCATGTGGAAGTGTGCAATTGTGTGTGTGAGAGAGCATGCAGCACTGATCAATATACCAGCTATCCAGACAGCATGCTTTGGTTACAATGTCCCACAGTAAACTGCAGCAAAGTTACCACAACCCACTGCCCTCCACCACTGGGAAAAACTCTTAAAAGTAAGGAAGATACATGCACTTAAAAAAAGGTATTCACCATGTATTCACAAGAATAAGAATGATATATATATATGCTGAGGTTTACTAATGACTGTGGCTTTTATTTAGAGGTTAGTATCAGCCAGATAAACCATCTGCATTCTATTTTATCAGCCTTTCAAATGTAATTGATATCATCCATCTAGACCACACAGGTCTCTACTTCAGGTAAAAATCAAAACAAAGCTGTGTGGTCTGGTTTGTTAGCACTGTAAAGACAACTTATTGTTAACCTTAAGATAAGCCACTGCATTTAAATCTTTTTATAACCACCTTTGTAAGTGTGCCTGGATTCTTTTCTGCTTTCCAGGTCAAAGTCACAAAGACTGTCACAGGAAGGTGTAAATTACACTCCGCTGCATCAGCAAATCCCTTTGCATAAGGCATGGAGTATATCTCAGCTGAAAACAGTGAGCTCTTTCGCTGCTACCTTCTCTCAGGATTTCCACTGTAGAATAGAAAAGTGGGCAATTTAGTTTTGATAAAGCTGTCAGTGGAAGTTGTTGAAGAATCACAGACCTTGTCCACCCCATTTTTATGCCAGAATTGCCTACTTTTAAAAGCTTGTACTAGCCCTTCATGCCAGGTAACAAAGGGAACTATAAAAGGAGATTGCAGCTAGTTTGTGATCTCATTCCCTCTAAGAAAGGCAATTAAAATAGCTTCCATTCGCTTCCTATGGAAGAGAATCAGTAAAGTGAGAAGAGCACTGTATAAATCCAGCTATTTAACTGCTCTCATGAAACCAAACCAACCAGCTTGCAAATATAGAAATAATAATAAAGAATCTATCTCTGAAGGCCTATCTAGGTTTAATTCTCCTAGCATCCACAGAAGTGTAAATTTATTCTCTGCCCTACCACCTTAATTGTTGGCATACTCTTTCCTACCCCCACACACTCACTGTCTGTGTGGCTATCCCCAGTATAACTAATGTAACAACAGAGAGAATCAGGCTACCCAATGCTTTAAAAGGTCAAAATACCTTAAATTTAATCTATCTTGTGACAAAACAAAGAGCTTCCTCAAACTGCCCAAAGGTACTCAAGAGGTCTAAAATTATTGCTTGGGAAAGAAGAAGGGATCCAGCCCTAGATCCATCCTGCAGAGCCTTCTGGTAAAACAGAATGTCCCTAACTGAATTTGGGCATGCACACTGGAATATTTCAGAAAGCCTGGACAGAGGAACAAACACAGTTTACGATCCTTCTTTCACAATTACAACTGGTCAAGGAGGTTGACTTATGTCTGCTATTTATACCTTATGCCCCATGGCTTCTTGTTAGAGAGCGGGCTGTGCTGCAGGCCCGGTGATTGATAGCGAGTTAATGGTCCCATTGTCTGCAGTAATGCAGAAAGTACAATTCTCATGCATCAAATTGAACAGGAGCTTTATCACTGAGGCTCTGGGCTTTTAAGCGGTGCTGTCACTAATACTCCTGAAAGGAAGAGCGAGCAGCACTGGAGGGGCTAGGATGTCTTTTGATACCCATATCATTAATACTTCCATTAACTCCCCAAGGTACAAAAGTTATAGGAAGCAGGCTCGTCAGAGTTGTTGTTATGATTAATGCATTAGGATAGACAGGAGAAGGGCAAACCTTGCCTACAGTAGTGTCTTGGGGTTTTTTGTTCACCACTGCAATTAAGTGCTTACAATCAAAATAATTGTTACAACTATGTTAACTACTTTTATTTCCAGGCAATGCAAGCATTGCCTTGTTTCCCTATATATTACCAGGCCTAGAGCCCTAGATAGTGTCACTCCTTCCTCCGTGATACTCCCCCTTGCTGAAGTAACTGTCAGTGTGCAGACCAGAGTGGTCTAAAATTCAGACATGTCTGCTGAAGAGAAGCAGCACCCATCACTCTTTCTAGAACAATTTCAGTTCTGTCTTTAATAGGTGAGGAACTTTAATTTCAGTGTCATCATTCTGCATCCTCCTTCATATACACCAGGTCTTTTGGATTCTACAGTATGTGGTACATTCAAATGAGGAGCTGGAAAATGGTTGCTGGTTTGGCTTCCACCTGCCTGCAGAGGTTTTTTTCACATGATATGGCACTATTCATGTTGGAACAATATTCCAGCCACTCATCTGCACCCTGTGTGATGCCTTCCAAGGGTCTGGAAATGTCAACTAGCTGTAATGTCAGAGGTGTAGAAGTACCCATCCGTTCCACCAAAGGTATGGTTTGGTGAAAAAAGTAAAAAACTTCAGTACCCTGCATTTTATTGTTCTATGCTGACACCTGGGATTCACATAATTTTCCCTGTAACCTCAGAAAATTCATACCTTTGCACAGATATACACCCCATCATTGTATTTTTTGAATATTTGACTCAATGAGTAAGATGCAAAGCTTACTACAGCCCTAAATATGAATAGAATTTATGTTCCAACACTAGTTTTGCATTTTTGACCAAAATCAAGTAATTAAACTAGTGTACATTAGAGTCTTATTCAAACCGATCTTCAGAGTTATTATCTTCTTCCTTAGGCTTCTTCTCTACAAGATCATGAGGACTTTGAAGAGCAAGACCGAGAAAATTTATTCATTGTACAAACTAAAAAAGAAAAAAAAAGAGTCAGCTGAGCTACTATTGATTTCTGAGAGGACACAGCACTTTCCATTCAGAACCTTCACTAGGAAATGGAACAGCAGAGAACTTCCAGGAAAGACATACAAATCAGCAAATATATAGAATTTGGATAATGAAGTAGTATTGCCCTGTTTCTGCCAATAAGTCCTGCAAATATTCTGCCCAGAATTTTTTGGCTCAGTGCTGTGCAGAGTGTTGGATTTGCCTGTGAAATTTCCTATGTGTGCACTGGCCACCTGTGAGCTCAGGCACAGCAAAGGTGTTGGATCCATCCTGCTGAGTGTCTGGGAATACCACAGAAATGTCCAAAGTTTTAAAATTCTGCCCAGAAACAAGCTTCAGACAGGCAGAGGGGACATGTTCAAAGAAACCCACGTGGAACATGTTCCTAATAAATATCAGTATCACAGGTTGTATTTCACTTTTAGTTGCGCATCAGAATTTTACATACAATTTTATCTTCCACTGCGAAGAAAGGAAGTCCTAAAATGATTCTATAGACAACATAAAGGGCAATTGTGTGGGGCACAATAAATGGTGATCCAAAGCCTCAAGCGTCAGCATTACTGGCACAATCATACAACAGGAGACAGAACTTTATGGAGCTAACACTGAAATTCTCATACAAAGCTAGATAGAAGCCATGTCTGAATAAAACTCACAGGATGGGATCCTTTGTATGTAAATCCTACTGTGTTCACGGTGCTCATCTTTTTAAGACAGATACTTCTGGAGAAGGTATTGACACAGATTTCATAAAATACTGCATTTCATATAATAATTTGGAACAGAGTAAAGTACATGATAGATGTTAATTAAACATAATACAATGGTTGTGGGTTTTGTAAAAGTGTAAAGAAAGGAAGAGAAAGAAACTGTCCCAGTTACAATTTTTCAGTCATTATCAGTGGAAGAGTATCAAGCCTTTACTACATATCCTTGTTTAGGATAGGATATCACTATTTGTGATGGCAAAGAAAGGAAACCTCAGCTTCCTACCAGAAGGTAGGTAGTGCATATACCAGTGAAAAGAATTTGCAAGAGACAAAAATAAATGAGAAGGTAGTAAAATAAACACTGCTAATGATTTGTTTTACAAACTTCCTAATTCCTCCCTAAGTATTATCCATCTTTATAATTTTACCTGTCATGTTCGAAAGGGTGTCTATATTTTTCTGCTTTCTAAAGGTTCTAACATTAAATCTGTTCACTTTACAGAAAAAGTATATCTGGAAGCAGTCTGAGATTTACTTGAGCTATGCATAATGCTACAGGATTTCAAAATCTGGAATGGTTTCTTGAAATAAATACTGATTTTCATGGTTGAACCTATATCAGTTACAAGGATTTGATTAATAAATCATGCAGACAGAAGCAAGGCTGTAGGAAAAAATTTAAAATGTCTCTTTTCAGCACAGTTTATCCTGATTAAAAAGTTGATTAAGAGATTTCTTTAACCATGGCCCACTATTAAAACTCCAGCTAGGAACTGAAGAATGTGTAAGCTTTTAGTTCATGTTCAATGATAACATTAAAAATGTTAAATTCCCAGAGCAACAGTATTTCCTTTTACTAATTTGCTCACCTGCTGCTGCTTTAGGACTATATGCGGATATATGCATATTGACTTCTCATTTTGCTTAACCGTCCAGTTAACAAGAATTGTGAGGAAGGTAAGACAACCTCCATTCCGGTCTAGTGTTTCTGTAGCTCCCAAATAAAGCAAATAAACCTGAGGAAAGCTTTCGCTCCCTTCACAAGAGCTTGCTTTTAAAAGTTAGAATAGAAACTGGCCTCTTGCAGTGCTGGTAAAGTTAGGACATCACCTTAGCATAACAACTTTATTTGTACAATCACAACCCTTCACCCCAATTATGTTCAGTCTCAGTTTATTTTTTACTGATGCCTGGTGCACTTTCAGAACTGGGCTTTTTAGTTTTGTGTTGCATTTTTTTCTTAACAAAATATTTTATACTTCACATATATTGTCGTTAAAGGTCCCTTGATTAAGGTTCTTTCTCTTTGACAAGTCTAAATGCAATTAAAGTGCAAGAAAGTCCAGACAGAGCTATTTCTTATTTCACTTTTATTTGTCCATCATGGTTTTCCTTTCTCCCTTGACTTTATAAGTTTACCTCCCATCTGTGAGGAAAAGCAGCCCTAAAATTATCCTACAAAGACCTACAACTTGCTGAGTAACAGTTATTTAATGTGGTATCAAATAACAAACTAAAACAGAGTAAGATGAATATATTGTGTGACCTAAACTAGCGCACATTGATTACAGGTTTAAAACAAAACAAACACACACAAAACAAAACATCTTTTCTCAAAACACTTGATATCTTCATCTATTCATTAAGTCTAAACTTGGTTTCCCAGTCTCCAGTATTATACTGACTTGCTGCGCTGACTTTATTTATGATTACTTCAGTATAATTGCTGACAGTATTTATTCCTAAGTTATGGGAAGACAATGGATGAGCTCAGAATTAGAGAGTATTTACTTACTCCTTACCCTTCTTTCAAGTGTGTTTTTGTTATAGCATTTCTAGCCTTGTTTGGAGACTCCATTCAATTTCAGAACAAAAGGGACAGAGCACATATCTGCTTTCCCATACTATAGGCCCAACACATAAGACAACACTTTTAACCAGGCCCTGTTCCTGTCATCCTACAATGTGTAGGTAAAAGCTGCACCCACATGAAGTTGGATTTACCTCCAAGGGATTTTGCACAGGTAGAGCAATCCACTGTTGACCTGTAAGTAAGGATACTCAGTCCTTAGTTAATCTAATGTCTGTGCCTACATGCGTCAGACCAAAGGCGCAGACAATCCAGCATCTCTAACCAGTGACAGAGATACCTTTTACTGGATCATCTAAGAAGGCTCCATTTTGTGCAAACATCACTGATTTCAAAGGCAGAAAAAGAATACTGCCCTGAAGTTATGAAATTGCGGACGTAGTTAACATAATTCTTTTGGCACCGAGTTTAATTCAAAAGGATTAAATAAGTGTATTCATAGATTTTTAAACCAATCAAATTTAGAAGCTATTTCCTGCATTAATTTTCCAGCTAACTTAATTATACAGCCCCAGGCTCTGGCTCATGATCAATTAACAGAGCTGTAAAAATCTGGAGCCCAAGTCTACCACATATTAATCACCACATCTGATGTAAGGAAAACAGCTTTTATTGTGGTTTCTGGATTTGAAATCAAACGAGTAACTACAACTGATGTAGCTGTACTCCACACTAAAAAAAAAAAAATTAGGATTTTTTTTTTTAATTAGTATTTCTCAAGGAGGCTCCAGGAAGACGTTATAGCGGCCTTCCAATACCTAAAGCAGGCTTATAAGAAAGACAAGCAGAAACTCTCCAGCAGGGCCTGTTGTGATAGGACAAGGGTAGTAGTTTTAAACTAGAAGGAGGTAGATTTAGACTAGATATAAGGAAGAATTTTTTTCCAATGAAGGTAGTGAAACACTGGAACACGTTGCCCACAGAGGTGGTGGATGCCTCATCCCTGGAAACATTCAAGGCCAGGTTGGATGGGGTCCTGAGCAACCTGATGTGGTTGTAGATGTCCCTGCTTCTTGCAGGAAGATTGAACTAGATGACCTTTAAAGGTCCCTTCGAACTCAAAATATTCTATGATTCTATGAGTCTATGATTCTATGATTTTATGATTCTGTATGTGGGAATGATAGTCCCATGAGAAATAGATCTGAGGAATATTTAGAGCAGAAAAATGTGTTCATTATAAACTACTGAGAGAAAGCATGCGTATCTTCATACCTGAAGGAAAAGACTTGTCTGTGCTGCCTACCATGTAGTATTTTCTGTCTGATACTAGAACTGCTTAATAGTTTTCCTCTTCATGATGCAAAAACCTTCTAATTCATGCTTTCCTAGCAAATTAAATCGTAACTACATGATGAGCAACTTGTCCACAGCTTACCAGTTTGAATACCCATTCCCTTTCTGCACTACATACATCTCGAGTTCAACAGTGGTTTGCTAGGACAGCAAAGTGTGCAAGACTCATTCAGATTTTATTTATCTGTCTTAGCAAGAAAAAAAGCATGCCAATATCAAAACAGGGTCTGCAGTGAATCACCCAACGCCTCAGTAAATCCTGTGAGTTCACTGTAAATTCAGATGGAATAAGGCTTGTTCATAAGGAAGATGTTACCACTAAGGTACAAATGAACTCTTCTATAAATAGGTAATGAGTACAAATAGCTTCAATTTGTGGGAAAAATAGGGGAAAAAAAACCCAACTTTGCGCTGGCAGAACTTTTCTGTGGTCAAGCTGATGCACACTGTGAATGCATAATAGCTTGACAACGAATAATCAAAGAAGAAAATCCATGGAAATGAGGGGGAATTAAATATCTAGAGACAAAGGTTTCAATTATACTGAAGATTACTGAAATTTCCTTCAGGAGAACATTTATAATGAGGTTTCAGCATTGATGGATAAGGGAAGACCAAGTGACGTCATTAGTCTGGACTTGTGCAAAGCATTTGACACTGTCCCACATTACATCCTTATCTCTAAATCAGAGAGACACATATCTGATGGATGGACTACTCAGTGGATAAGGAATTGACTGGATGGTCACACTCAAAGAGTTGCAGTCAATGGCTCAATGTCCAAGTGGAGACCAGAGACAAGTGGTATTCTTCAGCGTTCAGTACTGGGACAGGCCTTGTTTAACATGTTTGTTGGCAACATGGACAGTGGGATAGAGTGCACCCTCAGCAAGTTCACCAATGACACCAAGCTGTGTGGTGCAGTTGACACGCTGGAGGGAAGGGATGCCATCCAGATGGACCCTGACAGGCTAGAAATGTGGGCCCATGCAAACCTCATGAAGTTCAAAAAAGCCAAGTGCAAGGTCCTGCATGTGGGTTGGGGCAATCTCAATCAGAAATACAGGCTGGGCAGAAAATGGATTGACAGCAGTCCCGAGAAGGACTTAAGGGTATTGGTTGATGAGAAGCTCAACACGAGCCAGCAATGTGCATCTGCAGCCCAGAAAGCCAACCGCTTCCTGGGCTGCATCAAAAGAAGCATGGCCAGCAGGTCAAGGGAGGTGATTCTCCCTCTCTACTCATGGTGGAACCCAGAGAGGTAGTAGATGCCTCATCCCTGGAAATGTTCAAGGTCAAGTTGGATGAGACTTTGAGTGACCTGCTCTAGTGGAAGACGTTCCTGCTCAGAGCAGGGGGATTGGAAGGGGTTGGAACCAGATGATCTTTAAGGTCTCTTCCAAACCAAACCATTCTATGATTCTATGATTCTACAAAATGCTGTGTTGAATTGGTGCCACAGACACCCTGTCGGGACCAAAGGTCAATCATTGTATTAGAATATACTGTTATTGTACAGCTTTTCTCCATTTACTTTGTTAATTTGCTTTGAGCTTTCTTATACCTTTCTAGAAGGTGAAGCAAAGTTCCTCTTATGTCATAGAGCCGCAAAATAAGTTATTAATATAATTCTAACTCAATTTAAATTCTAATCTCTCTAGCATTAACCACACATGTTCACAAAAGGCTCACCCTCTTTCCACCTTTGTAGATAACATCACTCAAGTAACAGTATCTATGTCAACTATAGCACAATCAATACCTTCTTTCCAACAAAGCAAAGTCATATTTACATTTTGAGGTCTAACAGCAGTTTCCTACATATGCTCTACTCTCATAGAGCAAGTCCGTTAGACTAGATGTAAAGGCAGCTATGCCAGGTGTTGGATTCTCTTCTCTCCTTCTTACAACCAAATCATTATACTGCCACTGGAGTCACCATCCCTGGAAGAGTTCAAAGAGTGTGTAGACATGGCACTTCAGGATATGGTTTAGTAGGCATGGTGGTGTTAGGTTGACAGTTGGACTTGATGATCTTGGAGGTCTTTTCCAACCTTAAAGATTCTATGATTATACTGTCCTTTCTATTAATCCGGTTTCTACATTAAAACCCTTATACTGGTCTCATCTCTCATCTCAATCAGAGGGATTTCCAGGGTACTTGTATGCCAGGAAGGCCACCTTGAGAATTTAGTGCTAAAATAGGGACTACCAGAACCTTTTAAGCTCCTCAGAGCTAGGTGCCTTTACATTTAACTTTCCTTACTCTTTCTTCATAAGGGGTAAAAAAGGAAGCATCCTCTATGTTAACCAATTACAATATATTAGGTGGAAAAATGGAGTCATGGCCTGAAGATAAAAACCTCAAAACAAACTTAATTTGGTTGTTTTCTAAATGACTGGTAGAATATGGGAACTCCACAAGTTTCTGGGATGGCTGGAGGTTTATATCTGAGAGACTTCATGCTCAGTTAATCCTAAAATTGCATAGTTAATATATCTTATTATGCTCCAGGAGGGTACAGAAGATTTTAAGAAAACTTCAGTGAACGCATACATTTTAGAACACTCCTTTGTTTAAGTAGGAATGATTGCTTAGGAATAACAGTGCTAGTTTTCAGATATTGCATGACATTTGAAAGCAAGGCGGTTTTGATAAATAAAGACCTAAAGCACATAAACTCAAAAGTTTGGGGTTTTTTTTGGAGAGGGATGAAGTAACATGCTAAGGATCTCAGATAACTCTGACAATTATAAAACTGTCTCTTCACTTGAAGGAGATATTAATATAGCTTTAAAGCAAAAGCATTTTGACAAAAATCCCTTTATACTGTCTAGAAAATCTTAGAGGTAGAAAGACAGTAGAAAATAATGAGGGGGGACCTAAGAAAGAGTCCTAAACCACTACTTCCAGTGCTGAGGAACATGACCTAACCATCATACTCAAAACAATGAGGTGTGAGATCATGCTCCACCATTCCTACTGATGCTAGACACTACACAAAAAGAACAGAAACTTCATGGGAGTTTTGCCCAATTCATACAACAGCATGCTTTTAGGAGCCCACAGAATAGATATTGGATCTAAGAGTCTTAGATTCTAGGCTCTGGCCCAAGGACTGCTACAAGCCTTGCTTCTGTCTCATGGCTAGGGCAATTTTCTTGGAAGTGAGGGTGAATTCCCTCTGGAAGACATATTCCCCAGGGGAGCATTTAAACCAAAAGACTACTATAAACTGATAAGTTTACAAGCATTGAAGACTACTACTACCATTATATTTTAGAGTGTACTAGCTACCCAATAGGATGACTCAGCACCTTAAATTATGTGAAGGATTTAGGCTGTGAACTTCAGCTTCACAGGCACAGTGAAGAGCATAAAACTCAAGGGAAAAGTGGATTGCAGAAACACTTTGGTATTCACCACTTGTTGGCTTAGATGTTCAAGCCCATTCAATGCCAGCTGTTGTGAATTCAATTCCTTGGCATCTTAGTATCCCATACATTGCTCAGGGACTATAAACACCTAGCTGGGGTTATGAATTCAACTCCGCAAGGCAGACATGCCAAAATTCATCTGAATTATGTTGGCAAGGATAGTGCACGTTTTCTTCATTTTTACTTATAGCTCCTCACCAAGAAGGATGGGTTTCCAAGATCAGGGCTCAGAAGCAAATGTCAAAGGCTGACCTGAACTCAGAGATCTCTGCTGTTTAATCTTCAGAGATTTCTCTGCCATCTCAGCTTATAACAAGTAATAGAGCAAGTAAAATAGGACACTTTCTTGCCTGTGTTTTGGCAGAGATATGAGAGGAAAATGAATTGATAAAGACAGGTATCCTCACACTATTTTCCCACAAATCCATTCTCATGCTTAATTTCTCTCCCCATGACCCTTTCTTCATTACTTTGTTCTTCCACCTATTTTTCATTATGAAACTTCTCGATGCTATCTTTTCTCCATAATACAGTTAAAAGCACAACTTACTTTTCTAGTCTACATCTGTTCCCAAACTACTAAACACTACCCATCAAACACTTACATATGTAATTAATCTTCTTTAAACAATCTGAGCAATTTCTGAATTATCTTCTTTACTCAGATTATACCTCTCCCCAAAATTAATCCCTTGTTCACCTTCCTGCAGAAGAAAATTCTAAATGCTTGCCTAAAGAAAACTCAGGTTTCTGCCAAGGAAGAGTTTCAACTTAAATTGCTTGGGGGGCACACATGGTCAGTGGTCACAGCATATCCTCTCAGAGCCCCCTCACTTCCCCTCCCTTCAGTTGTGCTAATATTAGATGTCAAGGCAATGTCTTGACTGTGAGTGCAAATGAGCATCACAACCCATCTCATGAGTAGGTGTTTGGCTTCACGCAATCCAGGGACCACACACCTGTGCAGTGTTTCTTTTCAATGGTATCTTTTCTGTGTGTTAGCTGTAGCTGTGCACTAGATCAGGTAAAGTATAAATATTTAGAACTATAAGGGAGATTGTGACCTGAGCCACCATGTCTGTACAAAACAAGAAAAAATAGAGTAATCATTAACTTTAAAATGTAACAGGAGTCTATGCCTCAAGATTCCTTGGTTTAAAGAAACCCCAAGGTAAACCATGAAGAAAGTGAGGAAAGCACATGGAATTTTGCATCACTTAAAAAAAATGAATCTTTAAAAAGAAAAAAAGTAGATTCAACTTTAACTATGAAAAAGCTTGTGATCTATTATGAGCAATACACTAAAAATATAGGGCCAGAATTGTTCTCATTTTATAAGTACTAAAATTGCATATACACATTTTTTTTATGTTATTGCTATTTGTTAATATTTGTTGTTCACTAAGTAAAAAAAAAAATAATCCTGTGCTACATCTTTTTTTCCTTACTTATTCAGATCTGGATGTCATCGTCCCTGTGTTAGTCTCAGTTCAGAAACACAGTGGAAATACTCTTCAAAGATATTACACTGTTAAATCCTACCAGTGCTGCGCTAGTGCAGGCAAATTCTCCTTCATACATTCTTCACTTCCAAGCAGAGATCCCAATATTCAGGTAAAATTCTATTATTTGTTAGGTCTTTGTGTTCTTTAATGTGATTGAACAACATCATTTGCAGCAGACTTTTGATGTAAGTACTTTTTCTTTATTCCACAAAATTCCACTTAGCGTTTTGTCAACATCTACACTTACAAACAGCTATTTCCACTTTCTTTGGTTTATTCTTCAATAAAACATCACACCTTTGCCACAACAAAGTCCTAGTCATTCAAGGCTAAGAATGTTGCCACCATGTCAATGCAGCAGCAACAATACCACCAACACTGCTGATGTTGACCCGTGGACATCCAGGAGGAACCAAAGCTGTGGAGTGAACATCTGTAATGTGAATAAATTTTTTCTATCTCAGTATATTCTCAAAGTGGTAGAAATTTGGAAGGTTTGTGTAGCTATGAATACATCATCTCTTAAATTTCAGGCATCTGATTTTCTAACCCCAATGTGGTGATCTGACCCTGCCTGGATGCCAAGTGCCCACCAAAGCCACTCTATCACTCCCCTCCTCAGCAGGGCAGGGGAGAGAAAATATAATGAAAGGCTCCTGGGTTGAGATAAGGACAGAAAGAGATCACTCCTCACCAATTACCGTTATGGGCAAAACAGACTTGACTTGGGGAAATTAGTTTAATTTACTACCAATCAAATCACAGTAGGATAATGAGAAATAAAACCAAATCTTAAAACCACCTTCCCCATACACCTCTTTTCTTCATCAACTTCACTCCCAAATTCTCTGGCTCCTTCCTCACAGCAGTGCAGGGAGATGGGGAACGGGTGTTGAGGTCAGTTCATCTCACGTTGCCTCTGTTGCTCCTTCCTCCTCAGGGGGAGGACTCCTCACGCTCTACCCCTGCTCCAGGGTGGGGTCCCTCTCACAGGATACAGGCCTCCATGAACATCTCCAGCGTGGGTGCTTCCCATGGGCTGCAGTTCTTCACGAACTGCTCCAGCCTGGGTCCCTTCCACGGGGTTCAGGCCTTCAGGAATAGAGTGCTTCAACATAGTTGTACCCCACAGGGTCACAAGCCCTGCCAGCAAACCTGCTCCAGTGTGCCCTGCCAGCAAACCCTCTCTCCATGGGGCCACCGTCCTTGCCAGGAGCCTGCTCCAGTGCGGGCTTCCCATCAGACCACAGCTTCCTTCAGGCATCCACCTGCCCCAGCGTGGGGTCCTCCACAGGCTGCAGGTGGATCCCTTGTTTCTCCGTGGACCTTCATGGGCTGCAGGGGGACAGCCTGCTTCACCATGGGTGCAGCATCTGCTCTGGCATCTGGAGCACCTCGTTCCCCTCCTTCCTCACTGACCTTGGCACCTACAGAGTTGTTTCTCTTATATTCTCAGTCCTCTCTCCAGCTGCAGTTGCCATGAGGCAGTTTTCCTCCCTCCTTCTGAAATATGTTATCCCAGAGGCACTACCACCATCACTGATGGGCTCTGCCTTGGCCACTGGCAGGTCCATCTTGGAGCTGGCTGGCATTGGCTCTGTTGGACACAGGGGAAGATTCTGGCATCTTTTCACAGAAGCTACCCGTGTAGCCCTGCCACTACCAAAACCTTACTGCACAAACCCAATACACTTGAGTAACATTCTTTTAATCTAGTTAATTGTATCATACGTGCCAATTTCACACATCTTAAGCTACGCTTAAGGTACACTTTCTTCTCCTGTTATCTTTCCTATGTTGCTTTTCAATTGAGATTTTTAAAAAGATGTAAGTGAGATTTTAGCAAATATCTGGTGATTAAAATGAATGATGGGGGCCAAAAAAAATCACTTTAAGTGTATGAAAAATGAAACAGAAGAAGTATTCAAAATGTGTTGAAATGTGTTGAAAACCTAATGCACACTTTTCTGTTTTATTTTTTTTAAGAAAACTGGCATGAGGTTTTTTTATTCAATTATCAGGCTTCAATTCATTGCACTCAATTGGCAAAAGAATATGCTTTCAGGTCTAAATGTTGCAAAATTAATTTATCATCTGACCCAAATACATGGTTTGAGATCAAGTAGAATTAACATGAGTTCAGAGTTTTAGACATCTGTTTTCAAAATGTTTTAGCTCCTTTTTCTTAAAAAAAAAAAAAAAGAAAATGACAGCCTAGAACAAGACTTCAAGTGAAAAGGTAGTGAGTAATCTTACAAATCAATCCAAGCAGCCATTTTTCCTTTCTTTTAAATCCAAGCAGCAGTCTCCTTTCCTTTCTTCCTTCCAGTCTTTCCTTTCTTCTAAACCATAGAACAGCTTATTAATATAAAAGAACTCTATTTCCAGAGGTTTCATGTTTGTAAAGTTAGGTTGTTTTGTTTTGCTTTGTTTTTAACAGTACCTATGCAAGCTGCACCAACTGCTTTAAATATTGAAAAGTTAAGTTGTATTCATTATGTAGTAAACGTGAATAGTTTTTGTACAAAGGTACTATTTTTTAAAAAATAGGTTAAAATTAGCATCATTCTACAAGTAACATATTTAGTTTTCACATGAATTATCTTTTCTTGTACTTGTTCTACTTTATGGCAACATAAGAAAAACTTTATTTCAGCATAAAGAAAAGGACTTTCTTTTGAGCTCAGCAGGAGTAGCTTTCTGTAAAGAACCTTTTGAAGGATTTTTAAACAAGGAGTTATTTATTTTTTCTTCAAAGGTTTTCTTTATCTTTATGTATATGTATATGCATGTACATATTGATATATACATTTAATTTCTACATATTTTCATTGAAAATTTCAACATGAAACAAGCTGGTCATATTTAGTGTAGTACAAACTGACTACTGCATTGTTAACCACAGGCATAAATAAAAAACCACTGTCAGTGTGAAACAAATGAATGAGTCTGAATGACCAACTAGTCGTCACAAGGAAACTTGCTTTAAAATTTGCACAATTTTTTTTTTTTCTTTAAATCCCATTGAAATATTTTGAGGTGTAAAAGCATAGTTCCCCTCCAGACTTCCGTTTTTCCCTTTCTGAATAGTAGCTTGGGCTTTGTTTTGCCTTTTGTATTTACAGCCTTAAAACTGATAAAACATACCCTCACTGTATTAATGTTTTACTTTCCTCTCATGGAAATTTAAGGGGGATCCTGCACGTGGACCAAGGAAATCCAAGCAACTGAAACAGTCATTCTCAAGCACTCTGCTGCTTGTTCCTGCTGAAAAGGCTATATATTTTTTCTACAGCAAACCCCTTGCATTCTGTCTATCACTCTGCAGGTTATTGTGTTAACAAATAATGTAGTGTGCTTTTGGTTGGTGCTCTGACACTATATCACTATGTCACATGAAAAGAATTTTGTAGTACTGCAGCTGTGCCATATTTGTCCCCAAATTCACCTTTTCAGAATGGATTGCCTTTAACTACAAAGAATTCAGCTGTTGGATCTCTAAGGGATCTCGCTAAACAGCAAGCCCATAACTGTTTGTGCCATCGCAGTTATCAGGCTGTTGGGTAGTACCTTGCTCAGCCCCACAATTTAAGAGGCACTGAAGAACAGTGGCGGTGGCAAAAGGAGGCTGGATGGCCGTTGGAGCACAAGGGGAGGGGAAACAGCAAAGCAGAGTGAAAGAACACCCATGTCCATCACAAGTAGAGAATTTGTGCAATGCCAGTGCCTAGGAGTGAGGTTAGGGCTGCCTAGCACTGCTGGACATCAGAAATTGGATGGGTACTGCGATAGTGACAATTCATAATATTGTAGAATCATACAATCATTTAGGTTGGAAAAGACCTTTAAGATCATCAAGTTCAACTGTAAACATAACACTGCCCAGTCCACCAATTCCCATTCCTACAGTGGAGAAGAGAACCTGATGAAAAATTAAACATCTGCTGAGGTGTCCAGTACAGCTTTTGAAGCACAACAGTAAAATCTGAACTGTTTTTTTCCACAATAGCACAACATGGAAGGGAAAAGTTTCTCTGGCTCCTGTTAGTCTTCAGGTCCTGCAGAAATAGACAGTCTAATCTTAAATCATTCCTGTTTCCTAAAATCTGCTGTTTCCAAACCATATGCATACATCTTTCACTCTCTGCTCACTGCTTGTCTGCAAGGAGCTCTTGTTCTTTAGAAAACATCTGAAGAAAATGCAGGAGCCATGTGGACTTATTATGCCTTTCAGACCCGCACCATTCTTTATTTTAGCAAAACTCTTGTAAACAATGTGTTCATTTGACCTCTTCCGCTTATCTCATAATCTTTTTCTCTCTTTCAAGCTCCTCACAAACATAGTTTAACTACACTATTTTTTGCCCTTCACTTCTTTAAATCTAGCCTTTACTGCCTCTACTCACTTAAATGCCTCTCAGCACAGCTGGGAGTCTCCACTGATCTTTTTTTTGGCCAAGTCCAAAGCATACTGGGGGAGATACTTGACACCATCATTGTGCATCTTACCAAAGAGGAAATGGGAAGAAGGAGTGTGAACTGCACATTCTGCAAATCGTGTAACAATGTTTGGAAGATGCATCTTGATCACAAGGAATAGACCCTACCTTGAGTCTACTGCTGTTACTTAAAGAATTACATCAGAATATATATCCCAGATCCAATGATAGTATATTGGTTTTGTTTAGTGAGGGGGGCTACGGTAGCAGCTTCTGCAAGAAGCTGCTAAAAGTTTCCCCCTTGTCCAGTGGACTCGGCCAGGCCTAGGGCAGACCAGCTGCTGGCCAGGACCAAGCCAATTGGTAGCATAATGTTCTGTGATAGCGCCTCTGCAATAACATATTTCAGAAGGGGAAAAAAACAAAAAACAAACAAACAAAAAAAGAGGTGAAGAAGTTGAAGGAGGGGCAGAGAGGAGGAGGCACGAGCCCTGTGGGCCTTGCGGCCCTCATCCTCTGGCCTTCTGCCAGGCGGCCATCTGGGCAAGCTGTCCCCCTGCAGCCCATGGAAGTCCTACAGATCTCTGCAGCCCAAGAGATCCACCTGCAGCCCATGGAGGACCCCACGCTGGGGCAGGCAGATGCCTGAAAGAGGCTGTGGCCTGTGGAGGGAGCACACTGGGGCAGCCGTTCTGGAGGGACTGCACCCCGTGAAAAAAAAATGACCCACGTCGGCACAGTTCATGAAGGACTGTAGCCCATGGGAGAGACCCTACACTGGAGCAGGGGAGGAATGTGAGGAGTTTTTCCCCTAAGGAGGAAGGAGCAGCATAAAGCAACAAGTGGTGAACTGACTGTAACCCCCTTTCCCTCTTCCCCCCTATGGTGCTCGTGGAGGAGAAGGAGGCAGAGATAAATGAAATTAATTTTAAGCCCAGGAAGAGCAAGGAGTCAGGGGAAATGTTTTTTGTTCCCTTCCTTATTATCCTGCTTTCATTTTAATAACAAACAAATAGTTTTCCTCAAGTAGGGTCTGTTTTTCCTGTAATGGTAACTTTAAGGATTTCTCCCTGTCCTTATCTCATACCTTGAGACTTTTTTCTTATATTATCTCTCCTTATTCTTTTGGAGGGTGGGGGAACTGAGAGAGAGACTGCATAGCTTGGTCCCAAGCAGGGTTAAACTATGACAGACAGACACTCTTCTGTTAATGCTTTTAACAGAAGACAAAGTTTTACTAATTCAAGGATGAATTTGGCCCATGGTTTTAGAATACAAAACTTCCCCAAGCAAACACTTGCATAGACATTAAAACATCATTGAACTTTGTTGAGAAATAATTCTTTTTGTTCATGATATAATATTTGCTGCTTGTGCTAGCCTTTACCCCTGTGAAAGAGACAGTGGAAAAAAACACATAAATGAGCTAGCTTAGTTTTGCTGGTCCTCACTGGATTTGTGACAAGCTGGAAAAAGCTTTCTACAGTCTATTCCAACTACCACGAGTCCATGAAAAGAGAGAAAAATTAATAACTTACTGAGGTTCCCATCTCTGTAGTTCCATTAAAAATTCTATTTAAGAATTAAGAATTGTATTTAAGATTATACTTGCATAAAAAAATATAGTTTTTTCTTACTGTGTCTCTGGTAAAGCAAAAGAAAACAAATATTAAAGAATACATTTAATACATATTTAATATGATGATTTTTTAAATGCTGTCATTATTAATTTTGCAGACATCTGTATTGATTTATAAATGCAATAGATTCCTCAAGAACCCTGCAATTTCCAGCAATGAAAAATAGTCTTTTTTTACCATATTGCTCTCTGTGAGGATTTAATGCTATTTATTAAGTCTTACCTTGTGTCTGAGCAAAGGAGAATATTAATTAGAGACTCTTATGAAGAATCTCAGTAAGAATTTCACCACAAAAGTCGACTTTTACCCTGTACATTGCATTTTATGCACTTTGTGCATTAAGAACTTTGGAAAGGGCATGGAGTGAAATCAAAGTTCTGTTTTGAACACAACCCTCTATTTAAGTTTCTGGCCACATCTGTTCATATATATCAGAAAAAAAAAAAAACAAAACAACCTTTTAAAATGCAGGTTACGTTGAGACTAGTGGCTTTTGATTAAAGATCAAATCAGAGCAAAAGTTCCAGTTTGACGATATCAAAATCTCACCACTTGCTCATGAGAGAGATGGGCCAAAAATATTTTAAATGCCATAGCATTAACTCAATTTGATTTCTATCATCCTGACATTTGTGAATAGTTCTCTAGATGAACCTTTCACCATCATGAGCTGCAACATTCAGCAAACACGTTCTTCTGGTTTATATCTGATCTGGACAAATCCTCAATGGACTAGCAGGATGAAAATGTGAGGATATGATTCATACAGAAATCTATAAAAATGCACTTTGATAAAAGCACTGTGAAGTGTGATGAAGGGAAGCAGCAATTACTGGTATTTTGTCTATATGTGTGATCAAAATCACACTTTAGATAGAAAGAAAGAGTACGTTACCTATTCAGATGCACACATGCCACAATTTCAAAGGAAGCCATGAATGCACAGCAGTATTGGAGACCCAAAATGACATTTTCTCTCTTATTCTTTTTCTTTATAACCACACCACTCTTAGGATCGCAATTGGTTCAAGGTGTGAAAACATATGTAGAAATGAATATTTTTCTAGAATGTATATAAAATAAATCACATTATGCATACTCTGTCTTTAAATTTAGGCAGATCAAAACCCCAATTCAGTGGGCTGACGGAGAATAAGAGAGCTGTAAGCCTGGATTTCAATTGAGACCAGAAATAGTTTGCTTACAGAGCTAGTGATTAATTTTTTTTTTTTCCTGGAGTGTTGCCCATTCTAGGATTTGCACACTTCTCTGGCCCCCACAGAGGATTAGCCAGATGTTCAACAGCACATGTGTAACACACCTGCTTCAAGCTAAAGCATTTGGCTTTGTTAAGGCCAATGAATGGGAGGACATGGGGGGAAACAGTGGGAAGGAAGCGAGTATTTTAGACATTCATCATTCAGGGCCAGGCACCCTGCTGTGAAACCCAGATGCATCCAGAAGCAGGAGGTAGTGGTTACTGGATAGAGGGCTTACCATCTCCTGACACTGCACAGGGAAGCCTTGCTGTGGGACAGTCTAGCTGCTGGTTATCCCTGGAGAGGGGAGAGGCAAGGCTGAAAGTTAGTCAACACAGAGAAGCAGCAGACAGCCATCAGGACTGAGATGATGACGGGGGTAGCTCTTGCAAACAGGAACTCTGGGTTCCAGCACCTCAAGCATATGGAACATATTTTTGTGCTTTAACGGCAGATCAGTCAACTGTTGATTGAGGGGCTGAAATACTGCTGGCTGTGGCGATCTCTATGCTGTTTCCCGAGAGGAAGAAAAAATGCTATTCTTCCGCAGTGATGGAGGGCTGGGGTGGAGCATGCTATGTGTAAAGGTCAGGCTACAGAAACTGGGCATTCAGCCTTTAATAAAGGCTGTTTGCTGAAGTTTGGAAATACAAGTTTAGTGCTGATATGCTTTAATTAAATATACACAACAGCAGAGGGAAAGTCTGGATATAAAACAGCAGTTAATCTGTTGTAGCATTGCTTAGAAAGAAGTATTCTTAGTATTTAAAATGCCAATTGTCTGCAGTATTTCCACCTACACTAAACACATATTTTACCAAAAAGCATGACTGAATATCCAAGACTGTGATCATGTCAAAGTATGTGCAAACTGGAAAGGCTTGGCAGGGTTTATATTTGTCAGCTCCCATTTGTTGCCCATGGAAGAGTATCCAGAAAAAAAAAAGTGATTGTTTTTCTTACTCTGATTACCAGAGTGTTAAACGGAGATTTCAAGAAAAATTGCCCTTAAAACATCTGAAAAAAAATAAGCATTCTAGAACCCCTGTCAGTAGGATATGACCCATAAAAAAAGCACTAAGATAACACATTTTAGAACTTTTCTTGTTTATATCACTGTAAATACCAGTAATATCAGAAAACATTCAGCAATATTTTCAGAAACTGTCTTGTTTGTGGCTAGGAACAACATCAGCTCTAGCCTGAGTCCTCAACCTTTCATATAAGTGATCAGATTCAGACTGTTTAGCTCCTACCTTTACAAGAAGAAAGTATCTTTTCTATGGCACTTTGGGTGGCCTGTGATTCCCGGTACATTGACTACCTGGCATCTCACACAGTGTTACCAGTCAAGTCTCTGGACCAAATATGCTGTTTAGAAATACATTTGCATTTTCTGTGCCTTTGCTGAGGAAGTACAGGGCACGATTTATAAACAAAATTACCCTGATCAAAGAAAGATCATGTTATGGTCACTCAGAACAGGAATCACGAAGTTACCAGGCTGAGATATTAGCCAGAATATTGGTGCCAAATTCCTTTTCAAAGACTCAACAACCAAGTGCCTCATCAGTGCCAGAAGTCAGTTTTGCAGGATGTTCCATGTGAAAGGAACATGGAAACTTTTTTAACCAAGAGGAAAAAAAAAAAAAAAGGGAAAAAAATGCAAGGTTTGAAACACAGTCTCTATCTGGCTTTATGTTTATGTACTTTGTATAGTATGTATTTTGTCTCTAAAAATAATATTATCCCTAAAAATAATATTGTCATTGTGACAAGCTGATTTGCCAAATTAGTGTTATGCAAGGAGGAAAGAAAATTGTCTTGTCCTGTCATTCCCTCTTTTTTCTTTTGTGCCTGCCTCTCTGTGGCTAGGTTCTTCCAGCTACCCAAATACTTGTGGTTCTGTTGAAAAACAGCCAGGTGGGCCCTGCTGGCAATTAGCCTGGGGAAAGGCAGATTAATGGCCCAGTGATCATTAGAAGGGCAGCTGAGGAAAACTGGAACTAGCAGCTATTTAGAAAGCAACGTGTAAGTAGTGGCTTTTCAGATTTTAGCAGGGTGGTTCAGTGTGAGAGGAAGCAAAGGAAAACGGATTGATATCTTGAAGGCTAGGAGAACTATTAATGTTAGGCTTTTGGGTGTTCTTTTCCTTTTTAAACTGTTTAAAGCTATGCTTGAAACAAAGCTAAATGCTGTTCTTTTGTGGGAAAAAAAAGCCCGTAATGTTTTAATTAAGTTAGACCCACCACTGTTAGTATGGTGACAGGGATGTAAATATTAAGTAACAGAGACAATCTACTAGTATCAGCGTTTGTAGTACAACCAAACTGTAGGGATTGGTGAAATACTGGCATGTTGTTCTCCCTCAGTTAATACAAGGGCTATGATAATTTAATGCCTGAAAATGTTAGAGAACTGTAGAAGAAAAGACTGAAGCCTTCTGATACTTCCAACAATGTATATCTGCTGTACATCCAACCTTACCAGTGTTCTTCTATAGGACATAAAAATTCATACATTAATTCACTTATTAAAAGTAGAAGACATATATTCTGATTAAAGATATATTTTCTTTTAAAATACAATGTAATGATACAAGTTAAGAGTTTCTGTTTCAGTTAGTCACCTATTACCTTTGAAGAATAGTCCTCAGCTAGCAACAGTTTGCTATAGAACATGTAGCCCAGTTCTCCTTTACAAGTGCAATTAGATTTTCTCATATTTCCTCAAGACCAGGAAAAACTCTTTAGCTTCTGCTGCCATATGCTTTTAAGAAGAGCTTCAGTTCTTTTCCACAGAGCTGCTGCTCTCAGCATGAGCACAGACAGGCTTGATTTCTAGTAAAAGTAGCATCTTCTGTTTGTTCTCCTGGTACCAACAAGAAAAGTCGGGCTTCTGTCACTGCAATAACAGATTCCTCTGAGAGTCTCTCAACACTGATTTTATAAGGAACATAGGCACTTGTCTCTGTGAAAGAGATAATATGAAAAGTGCAATGATAAACTTTTGTACTTTAGAAGAAAATGTAAGGAATTAATTATATTAGGACTTCTTTGTAATGAGATAATGAAAAACAAATCATATGAGAAACAAAACCAAGGAAAATCTTACTATAATAAAAATACTACAAAGAACTTTACTGAAATTAAAGACTAAAGAATAGCAAAAGTATATGGGGAAAAAATAAAGAAAAAATATCATGGAAAATGTATTATGATTATAAAAAGCCATGGAAAAAGTTCTATAAGAATATTAGATAAAAGAGAAACATAGAAAAAAGTGTAATGAGAAAACTAAGCAATTAAGGGACAGTTGAAGGAAATATGAAATGTTTAAAGCTTTCTCTGATTTAGTCTTCACAAAAAGGATAACTATGACCAGATGCTTAACTTAATTATTATTAATGAGGAAATAGGAACACTAGCCTGAGAAAGAAACAATCAATTAAATAAATTGAATATATTCAAGTAATTAGGACTTGACAAGCCTCACTCCAAAGTACTTACAGAGTTAGTGAAAGCAATTTGAGACCTTTCATTAGGAGTGCGGGAAAAATGAGTTTTGTGAAGGTGAATAAGTTCTAGAAAGTCAGGGAACAATCCTGAGAGAATAAAAGCGACATAGGGAACTACAGAAGAGTCAGCTTTTCTTTGATACAAAGACAACTGAAGCAAATTATTAAACATTCAATTTGTATTCACCTAAAGACCAAACACAACCAACATGAATTTGTCAAGAATAACTCATGTCAATGTAATTCAATTTCTTTGACAGGATAACAAGATCTGGGAAAGTAATAGATGTCAGATTCACATGACACTCATAAACCAACTGGGAAAATATGATCTGAATAAAGCTGCTGTAAAATCTTGCCCAGAAAAATTGTTAATAGCTTGTTGGAGAATGGGTTGGATATATTACATAATGCCCTTCAAAAGGCTGACCTGATATTATTCAATATTTCAAGCAAAAATTTAGGTGTACTTAGAAAGTCTGTGAATGACAACAACTTGTTTTGAGGGATTTCATTTTGAAAGGCAAGATTGGAATTCAAGCAGATATTGAGAGAATGGAGAAGCCACAAAGACAGATCTGAATACAGAAATACACACAGGATTAAATAGGGGAAGGACAAATCAAATGCACAAAGAAAGGACAGAAAATAATGTATTGGACAGAGATATTTCAGAAATATGAGATGCTGTGTCAAAAAAAGGGGAGATTTTACTTCTATGAACACTAATGATACATATAGACACTCATAAGGCTTGAGAGTTAATTATGTCACTATATTCTATTATGGCATACTGAAATGGAGTTCACAACTAGTGTTGGGGCACAAAGTATGAAAGGAATTCAACACATTGGGGTGCAAAGAGAACACCAGACTTAGGCAAATAAATTATTTTAGAAGTCAGGATTTATGAAGAATGATTAAAATAAAGGGATCCATAAAAAAGAGAACTGAGGGCAGGATACAGTATTAAAGAGGTAAATAATCAGCCTTTTTCGTATAAACTGATTTTGGACAGGAAATAATTGCTTTCTTTTTGAGCAAGGAATATTTAAACTTAAGTATAAAAAAATTTGTAGTAATGGTTATGCAATGCAACAAATTACACTGGAAGAGAAAACCAACATCACAGGAGGATTTTGAAAGATATGCATATCAAGGACAATGAAAAATAATTGCTGATTCCCATGCTCTGAGACAGAATGGCTGCTAGATGTCACTTCCCTTCCATATTTTGTTAACGACATCAGATGCTGCCTAGAGTCTAGGTTTCTTTATTTGTGACTTTATTTTCAGACAAGCAATGTAGTCAGTTAGTAAACTAGCTGCCTGTGCAACCAGGAGTTATTAAAAACCATTCAGAAAACCATGCCTAGTTTTCAGAAAATAGTCTTTTAATATATGACTAAGAAATACTTGCCTACAGGTTAGGTGATGCTGTGTCTTAGAATTTATGAAGTGCCATAGACATAGAAGTGATACACACGTTGCATTCCTGAAGAGAGGGCAATTTAACAGCTCCATCGTACAGACAACAGATTGTGAAGCCTAAATAAAGTGTATCCTTTATTTTGAGTTCAACAGGAATTTCCCATTATGTGCATACAACAGGCCTCTAGTTCACTTATAACTGCATGAATTTTAGAGAACTGTAAAAAAACTTAAATTTAGCAAAATAAAACAAAAATCTCAGCATATGACAATGAAAAAGGAAATTAAACTGTCAAAATCTACAAAAAAGTAGATCAGCCCAAGCCCATATATATAAAGTTAATACTGAAACACCTTCCAGTGGAGTGAAGCCTAATAATATTTTAAAAACATTTGTGTGTGGTTTAATATATTTCACATTTTTATCAGATTCATGTGGTCTAAAATGCCTCAGTTCAGGGTGGTCTGTAGATTTCAAGGAAATTAGTGTAGGAATAAGCACTACCCTCATAATTCTCCAAATCTGGATTGAGTTCTTGTTGCCCCAAATGTCACTGGTCACTATGGAGGGAAAGCAAAACATCTCCAAAGGGTAAGTGTAATCTTTCTGCAAGTTTTTGTCCTAGACCAATATCAAATCCATGAGTGACATCTATCATGCCTGTAATACATCTTTACACAGAAGTCAATCACAGGTTAAGTCAGACAGAAGCTCTCCAAGTAAGGATTTTGTGGGGTTTTGCTCTAAAGGCTTTGGGATGTACTTTCAAAGAAAACAGATTAATTTAACCTGGGTGAACAGAAGAATTTCACCTGAAACCCTACGAAATGCACAACCTATCTAAAAATGCTACTTTACCAGGGTGCAAACTGTGCCCTCAAAGTTATGTGCAGAGATACCATACAAAACAATGCTGATCTGATGCCATACACAGTGCATATCCAGGCTTTCTGGAAAAATTGAGTACTTTTGACTGTTAAAGAGCTATTTATGCAAGTGTAGATGTAATTTACATTTTTGCCTGTTGTGTGAGATTGCAAGGAACACTGCAGGGAACACTGAATCAAATCCTACTTCTGTAACAGGCAGAATCTATTTATTTCACCAGTCTTCACAGGCAAGACTTCACCCTACAAATTAGTGACTTCAATGACCTGTGTAAATTTAAGAGTGCCTTCAGGTCAGTAACCCTACAAGTAGCAGACATACGCAAAGCACTGTTCATTCATGCCTAAAACTTGCTGTCTAAACCCAAATCCAATTAGTAATAGCTAAAAGGATTTACTTCTCCAGCTTGTAAAGAAACCGGAACTGAATTTTAAAAATGAAGAGTAACAGGAGTAGTAAAACCACAAAATAAAGCCCTCAGTTAATACTGTTCTTCAGGGTGCAAATCAAATAAGAAAAAAAAAAATCAGGAAATTAGAAACATTTGGTGCAAATTCAATTCAGCCCCCTTTTACATAAACCATGAATTATATGCTGAGAGATTACTTTACTCAAAGGATTGCTGCCTCAAGCAGTGGACGGGACTAGGGTTTCTCACTTAACAAGCACGCTTTTAATGTTTTGTTTCATTTCAATGCTAACTTACGGCCTATGACCTTCTTCCTGTGCCCTATCCTGAATATAAAAGTATTGAAGCATTTGTGTCCTATTTTTCCCTGAAATAGCTCATCTATGTAATAGACAGTAGCACTCCAAAAAGCAGGAACAGAGTGGATTTTCTTCTACAAATATGTATATAAAGTACAGGAATATTACCATTTAAAGTATCAGCATAATCAGAAAATCTAGCATGCAGCACCTTGCTTACACTCAGTGTGATCATCAACAGATTTGAAAACTTGCTGTCTATAGCAGTAGATTTCTGCAACTTAAATTAGCTTTCACCTGAATATACTAGGAAAATCGGCATGATAGGTCACTCATACTTTGCGTCTTGGTATAATGTGCATTTGGTGGTCACAGAGAAGAAAGCTTAGGAATTTCAGATACTTTTCCAGATTTCTCAATATTTTGACCTCCAAGTTTCTACAAAGGAGCACTAAAAATACCGTTCCTTTGCTCTAGGAAAATTGTAATGAAAATGGACCAGACTTTACTACATAAGAAACTCTCTGTCTCTTTGTCTGAATTTGTTGCTAGTGTTAATAATAATAATGAGGAAGATTAGCCTGATGCAGACATCTGATGTGGAAAAATTCATTCCAAATTCTAGTTTGAACAAAAAATTACAAGCCATGAAAACCAAGATTTTATTGTAGGAAGAATCAGACTTTCTTAATAATTCTACCTTAAAATACAACTAATGGAAAAATACGGTATTCAGGCTTTAGTTTTTAGCAGACAAGATTTGGACCAGTTAGAAAAAAAAAAAAAAATCCCAGCTAAGTTTTCCTGTCTTTCTGCACCAAGGATTTTTAAACCAGCAAGAGTTGATTCTATTTTAAATGTGAATGGGGTAAGCAGTTAGGAAAATATCTTTAGACCAAGGAATCACAAACTGATTTAGTTTATACTGAGGGATAAATACAATGTGTTCTGCAGGAAGCTTCTCCACAATGTGAAGGTGGAGACTCTAAGAGCACTTTGCTAAAGAATGAGGAATTTTATTAGTAAATGCAGCTAAAGATCTTCCGAGGAGACACTATAATCTCTCAAAACCCAGGGTGAAAATGATCCCCAAATCATGGTTTCTATGTTGATTAAAGTTTTGCTGAAGGGCTCCAGGACTACGTGGATTAATTTCTGCTCTCAACATATTTTTTGAATAAGGTGAAATTCTAGGAGAAATGGTTAAAAAGGGGTTAAGGAAGGCAAGGAAGCAGCATCTTAGATGGCCAGACAGTGAAGGGATAAAGTGAGAATTGCCAAAAGTCAAGCTGAGTTAGACCTTGCAAAGGAAATGAAAACAAGTAGCAAGAGATTATTTAGCAATATAAATAAAACAAAAGAAGTTGAGCTAGTAAGCAGTGCAAATGGATTTGAAATTTAAGATTTAATAGGTACAGGCCAGAAGCTAAATGAATATTTGACTTCAGATTTCAGGAGGGTAACTATGACAATAACATGTATAGTAGGTAGTAGAATTGGAAAAAGAAATTAACACAATGAATTTGGAAGACAAAAACTAAATCAGAACAGGAGATTATTTCTGTCACTGAATATTGAATACTGAATACTGAAAAACCTCAAGTCTGAAAATGCAAATACAATAACAAAACTGTTGTCTTCAGTGGGAACAGAAATTTTACCCTGTCCTACAGGAACTAAATGGAGGCAGTAATTTTCAACTTATTTAGTTTAGCTCTTCAAATAACTGTTAAATCATAAGACTTTTTCTTCTAACAAAAAACAAACGACTCCATGTGATAGAAAGATATATTTCAAATGTAGATTAGAGGGTTTTTTTACTTTTTGTGCTTTATTGGACTTTATCATTCTTGAAATCTAGCTCTAACAAGTGTTTTGAAAAAAAAAAAATTAAACTTATGGAAAGTTCTGTGAATGTTTTTGAACTGAAATAAAATAAAGTTTTTACCTTGTTTCTTATTCATGGGGATTCTATTTTAATGCCAGTGTCACTAATAGTACTTGAAAAGAATTATAACAAGGGATTGTAGCTGTCAAATATCAATGTCAAATATTTTATTTTTTAAAATGAGCTGCATGTTCAAGAGATATGAATTCGCCAGGTCACCTATGTAAGATCTTACCCTTTTGCTGGTAACCTTGTTACTGTGAGGACATTAGTTAACCAAAGAAAACTGGAAAAAGGGACAGCTACTGATTACCAACAGGTTTCATATTTGGAAGTGCAGAGAAGGATTATAATATTTCGGTTCCTATTAGTGTTTACAATGAATTTTTGGTGATGAAAATGAATTGGAAGCAAAATGAATTTTCTACTGGAACCCAACAGAGATGGGAGACTAAGAAATGAATCTATTCATTTGGCACATCAGGAATATATATACTTCCCATTTTAGCACTGCAAGGTAAAGTAGTAAGAGGTTTTTTTTTAAAAAAAAAATAATTAGGTAGCCGTATTTCATGGAGATGTAGCTGAACAGCAATATAGTGAAGTATAAAAAAAAACCAAACCAGAACTCCTTACAGCACATCTACAGACAAGCAAACAGTGGATGATGCTACTAAATGATTTTGTTTGAGAAATTTTCCAAATTATATTTTCACAAAATCCCTCCTCTACACAAAAAGATATTAAGTAAATTTTATAGCAAATTAAAAAAAAAAAAAACACTATACTCAAGTTTAAGTAGAAAAATAATGAAACTTGTAAAATTACAACTACAAGGAACTGTCTTGCTGCACAAAGGGATCTATTTAGAATATAGTGAAAGCCAAGGTAAGCACATATTGACAGACAAACTAAAGATGTAAGACTGTTTCCTGATGGAGACCTAAATGCATGAAAGGTACAGTTAATTCACTGAATTCCAACATAAAACATGATAAATGCTCCCTGCTCAGGAGTATTCATATTTTCCCACAAAAAAAAATACAATCAAAGTCTTCTTGGAAGAGTAAGAAGTAACTAATAAGTTTTCATTGATTAAATATGTCAAGTCCTTACAATGAGTTGTAAGAAAGATAACATAACACATTTCTGTTTATATTGGTATAAATAGAATGAAATCACACTAAGGTAGAGTTGGGATGAGATTAAATCTATTTATGAGTATATCTCAGCCTTACTCCTGCCATCCACTTCACAAAACCAAAATAATGTGCACATACACACACAAATAAGTGAGTTTGATAAAAGAGTTGAAACCTCTGTACTGTTCTTGAAGACATCTGAGTAACGTCCAGAATAAGATTGGAGTCTCATAGAATAAAAAAAAAAAAAAAATTATGTAAAATAAGTCAGATATGACTATGCAAAATGGAGCCCTGAATATGCTGCTGCTTCAGGTTAGAAAGGTGCAGCCATGAATTCTGCTGGACACAAACTCTTGTTGATTTCAGGCTGCCCCAGATCCTAGAAATGTGGTGCATAAATGTTTCTAAGATCAGTGCCTCAGATAATGAGGTGAAAGATGTACAATCAAACCATTTGCAACTGTTAAATGGTAAACACGAAGCTGGAGCTAAACAAACCCATATGTTCCTCAATCAAAAAATCTACACCAGCTATTTAGATGTCATTTCTTTGAGAAATTAGATCTAAACTCAGTAAAACTTGCTTATCATTGTTTTTAAATACAGATTAAAAGTACATTTATTGTAGCAGTAGTAACTCAGAAGCCAAATATCTTTCTGCTCTGAATAAAGCAGTAAATACAACCAGATTGGCATAACTGTTGCCAAAGTTGTCTTTATTGCTGTGCCCACAATGAAAAAGCATCTACAGGCCCATATTTTGGTTTTCTTTAGACTTATCAGTGTGGTGTGAGTTTCAGAAAGGAAAAGAGAGACACTGTTGTGAAGCCTCTCCGGAGAGGGCAAGTTTTCAAAGTGAAATCCTAAGGCAAAGCTTTTAGGGTAATGTTACTTAAATAAGCAAAAAGACTGACTGATGTTCCAGCTGTAGTGCTCTGTGATTTAGCTTTGAAAGTTTTTGCTTTTTGGAGTTCACTGTAACCTCATTATATTTTGCTGGCACTTCCTCTCGGAGAAGCAACAGCTGCATAACACTGATAAAACGGCCGAAATTCATGACTGTGGTTGGTGCTCCAGTCTAAGTCAACCATATGTAAAAGCTCTCACCTGGCAGCATTTGCTGTGGTTAAATCTCAAATTCTGCCTTGCAGTGTAAAATGTAGTTAAATAAGAATAATCCATAGCAGTAAATGTCTAAAAAAAAAAAAATAAAATAAAATTCAGTGTATTATTCTACAATTTGTTATACCACTATTATTATCATGTACCTATACCTCTATCAATATTGACTGAATGTGAAATCATTGTATGAAAGTTGACAATTAAGCACAGAAACATCTTTATGCATTAATTATTGGTTTTAGTAGTCAGAGAAATAAACAGATGACACTTCTAAAACTCCTTTGAATATATAGCAATATACAAAAAATATTGTGAAATGACATATTTAATCATTGATTAAATAATTTATAATCTTGATAATATTCAATATTGAAAGACACTATGCTTTTGCAAAATATATAATTTCAGGCCAAATAGTCTTCTCTTACTTTAATGGTTTAAACTAAAACACAATTTTTTTTTTTCTTTCTTGCTGATTCTGCACAGTATAAAAACAATCTTTTCCAATTCCTTTATCTTCCTAAATTTCTATGGAAACAGAAGAAGGAAGTTCAGTCATGCACCAGCATTATCCTATTAAAAAAGCTTGTGTAAGTCCAGAATTTCTCCCAGTGTCAAGATAGAAGAAAAATAAAAAGGATGTGGAAAGAAACACAAAAATGAGAGACATAAAGTGATAAAATGCCAAGCTTTCCCCACATGTGATTAATCTGTGGAATTATTACACTGTGCAATTCATTGGTTCTAGGAATTTAACAAAAGTGAAAGGGATTTTTCACATTTAATGATAATATACAATTATGATCAAAGAAAATAAACTTATAGGAAGGGACATGAAGCCCTGTGCCTCCAAATATAAACCAATTTCTGATTGAAAAAGATCACTTGCATGTACTTACAATGTTTGATTTTGTGATCCTGCACACATTATGAGAAGTATCTTTGTCAGCAACATCAATAAGAGTAGGTGATTTTCAGAGGTACTCTTTGCCTTTGAATAGAATCTGTGGCAGTTGAGATCTTCTTGCCTTTGCCAGTCAGATCTTCTATAAAAGTTTTGTACAGAAAAACTGGTGCCCATGTTGTTTCAGGTCAGCAAGGATGTCAGTTCTCAGACAGGACTGACAAAGCTTTGTATTTGGTTCATAAGAAGACATGCATAGAGACTTACATTTAAAGATCACCGATCTACCTATGATTCTTAAAAATTTTCCAGTAATTCTAGAAAAGTTGAAAAAAGTCTCAGAAGTAGCTGCAAATTTGGACGGAAGGCAGAGCTTGAAAGTCATCTTAACCCAAGTAAATTTGAGTTAGAAAAGGTATTTGACCTATTGTGAATAAAGCTTTCTTTAATTTGAATTTAACTCAGTAAGTTTTTCTTTAAGTTAATTTCTTTGCTGGGTTGCTGTCAAGCATTTCAGGTTTAGTGAATGTTTAACCTAAACTCTGGACTAAAAGGATAATTCCCATGTAATCAAAATTTTGCTCCATGGTAGATGACTGTGATATATAATTCCTTCTGTAGTCTGATATGTTTCCCAGCTGTGTGAATCTTTTTAACTTTGTGTCTATGGGCAAGCATGGGGAACCGTAGTCACACAGCACAGCATAGTCACACAGTGCAGCATCCTAACTCCATTGATCACTTCCAGCTGCTTCAGAGAAGACTTAATTAGTAGATGCATGAAGACTTCCAAATTGTGTTTCTTCAATGTCTCTGCAGCTTAGACGTCAATCTAGAGCCTGAAAAAAAATTAAATTTAAATCTTACAAAAAGTTGGTCAGTCTCATGACCAAGTTGGGTAGTTTTGAAATCCATACAAAGGCTCTTACTAAGTCTTTGGACTAGCTAATAAATTTTCCATTGCAGAGAACTCAGCTTTATTATATTTTTTATATCCTTAGTTACTGAATTTCTTTCTAAAATGTACAATTTCAATAATTTTATTATCTTCCTTCTTCTGTGAAACCTGCTTATTCTGCATTATACTTTGACACACCCTTTAGGACAGCTGTGTCTTGAGTCTTTCCTTCAGAATAAGAGAGCAAATGCAGTATGAATTAGGAACAGTTCTATTTTCCTAGAAAATATGCATGTGTTCTAATTCCTATAAAAGAATAGATTTAAGATATAAATGATTGTCATCCATGGGAACAAAATTTCTAAAACAACAAGGAGGTAGATGCTGGAAATTCTGAATCCCATTTTCCTCCAAGAAAATTTCCCCGAGACGTGTGTTTCTCCCTCAATGTCCCTTGCTAGTCACATAATTGACTCCCTGCATAATTCTGCTGCTTTTAGGACACTGAAGTCTGATGCATTATAGACTTTAATAACTTAATGGTGCTAAAGTCTTCTGAAGACACAATTCTTTTACAAATTGCAAACTTTGAACATGAAGGAGACTACTAGATAATGAGATATCTACGTGCACCGTAATCTTCAAATGATAAAAACCCATCCTGAGGAAAATCTGATAGAGAAAATTCTGGGGGGTGAATAAAGTACATGAAGGTAATCAAATATGCAGACTTTCAAGTGGCTTTGATTTTACAGAAAACTTTTTCAGTGTAACTAACATTTTTTTGAGGTAAATCTCCATAAAAAGAATGTAACTTTGGAGACAGACTGTCTGAAAGCAGGACACAGACAAAGCTCATGTATGCTAGATTTTTGACTGTAGTCATTGAGATATTTTTTCTAGAGAATTGCATTCATACTGAGTCTGAGAGTGTTTATGTGCTGTAATACAGCATTGTGTGGGTATTAGTGCTGTCTGTAAGTCTGCTGTCTGTGGAAAGGAGCCTCCTGCTGTGTCCTGGCTAGTTTTTAGATATCTCTACGTGGCATGACGTTATGTAGTACAGACACAGCTAAGAATACAAATAATAACCCTTTTTCCTATCTTTTCTGGCTTACATTTGAAGATCAAGACAAGCCCAGGAAGAGGTGATTTAAGGCACTTTTTGATATTTCAGGTCTAACTATAAATAAAATGTTTCAACGCATTTTGTAACTCTGAAATACAGTAATAGACAACACTGAAGACTGCATGACACATGTGCTTAAGGAAAGGCCTAACAAGAAAATCAGGGTCTTGATGTATCTTCTAGCTTTAACCCAATTTCCACCCAGTTTGCTTACAGACGGTATAGAACATAGTTTGTCATTTGTTTAGTAGCAAAGAGGATAAGAAATAGAGAAAGAAACTGAGGAGAAAGAGACTGAGAAAAACACAGAGGAAAAAGAACCTATTCTTAGTGTTCTAGGTAGAAAGATGTAAACATGGAAAGACAATGTGAGACTCTTGTTATGGTGCTGCTCTGTTTTACAATCAGATGCATTTCAACACATTTTTAAGGGTAAAAAAAAGATAAGTGTAGAAGAAATTAGAGTAGGATCTCAACCTTTTCAAGTGTGGAGAGGCTGTAAGAAAGAAAGTAAATGTGTTCTCCATAATTCCTTTAAAGCAAAGATTTTACATGTCAGACTTGCAAAGGAGATTAATTTAATCCGCATGTTTAAGGCATATCAACTGAGTCTAATCCACTCAAGATGGAAAATCATAAACTAAACCCCAAATGTTTTAGTCCATTGGTGTTCCTTTAGCACTGAGCTCAGTAAGGGCAGGATTCCATCCTTGGTTTCTGAGAACGGATTGTAGATACATTGGTTACTAGCTTTAATCTCAGAATAGTGCTTCCTACACTTACATGTTTAAAATAATATCACACAAAGAAGCTTTTTAAGGAACAAAAACTGTTGTGATATTTTTATCATGGAATTCTCAATAGAATAAATTGTAGTAAAAATATCAGTTATTCAGAAACAAACTATTTACTTAAATAGTCCTGCAAAAAAAGTAACATAATTTGTCTAACATTTATATGTTGTTGAAATATTGTGTGGTCATATGCCTTTCCATTATAAAAACCAACTTCTTTTATCAAGTTCTAACCTTCTTATAGACATCTGTTAGTATTACTTCCTGATACATTTAAACATCATCTGAATACAATAATCATTTGCCTAAAAACAGTTGACAAGATAAGAGCTAGGGAAACGAGAACATGTTTTTATCATTGCAGATTAAGAAAGTTATAGGTCTCTCTTCCACTTACTTCATAAATATTGGATTATAATTACAATGATGCATACAACAAAATAAGTCCTTTCTATAAAAGATTCTAAAGTAATACAATAAACTTTCACTTCAGTAGCAACACTTAACAGATTTTAGCACAAAAGAAAAAAAATAAAAGAGAAGAAAACCACCCATATCTAAGCACAGTTTATCTGGATAGATATGAATGTTCTCTCACAGTTATCTGACAACAGCTGTTACCTCCTCTTGTTCAAGGACAAAAAAAAAAATGGCCACAAGTATTTTCTTCATTTTGAAGAGACTAGCAAGTAGTCCTAAGGGACCAAAGGCTGTTTCTTTTTTTTTCTTGCATTGTAGCTAGACAGATGCACAGCAGAAAACTAAGGGTAAAAGTAGTAACAAGAAAGGAAAAACTTTCTTCATCGGGGATTTTCAGTTCATTATAAACTGGATAAGTTTAGTAAATCTGTGAATAGGTATGGAGAGCAAAAAGTTTTCAAGAAAATCTAACCTATACATCACAAAAAATTGCTGTAGTTTCCTGGTAATTGATTTATATGTGATGTGGGAGTGAGACAAGAAGGAAGCTAGATTATGTCATTTATTTAAATTATTAAAAGTGCGATTTAGCATGCAACCTTTGTCTATAACTTGGAAGAAATATGAAAATCTAGGGTGTTTTCACTCTTGAAACACAACACAGTGGCACAAATTCAAGTTGGAGACCAATTAGCAGTGATGTACCCCTGGCACTGATACTGAGGCCAGTCCTGTTCAACATCTTCATTAACAATTTGGATAATGGGAAAGAGTACCCCATGAGCAAGTTCACAGATGATACAGAGCTGGCAGGAGTGGCTGATATACCAAATGGTTATGCCACCACTCAGAAGGATTTTGACAAGTTGGAGAATTGGGCCAAGAGAAATCTCATGCAGGGGGAAATGCAAAGTCCTGCATCTGGGGAAGAATAATCCCAGGCACCAGCATATGCCAGTGGCCAATTGTCTGGCAAGCGGCACTGCGTAGAAGGACCTTAGGATCCTGGTGGACAAAAAGTGGATCATGAGCCAGCAATGTGCTCTCATAGCAAAGAAGTCCAATAGTACCCTAGGCTTCATTAGGAAAATTGTTGCCAGTAGGTCAAATAAGGTGATCCTGTCTACTCACTGATGGGACACATCTGGAGTACTATGTCCAGATTGGGGCTTCTCAATCCAAGAAAGACACAGACATCCTGAAGTGAGTTCAGGGCAGGCCCACAAAGGATTAAGTGACTGGAGCATCTTATGAGAAGAGCTAGGGCTCTTCAGTCTAGAGAAGAGAAGGCTCAGGGGCGATCTTACTAGTGTATATAAATGTCTAATGAGAGGAAATTAAGAAGAGGGAGTCAGTATCTTCTCAGCAGTGCCCAATGACATGATAAAAGGCAATGGACAACAATAAAAAAAAAAATAAAAATTGCAAGGAACATGAAAAAAACACTTGGGCTACATGGCCTCCAAAGGGGGTCATAAAATCATAGAATAGTTAGGGTTGGAAGGGACCTTTAAAGGTCATCTAGTCCAATCCTTCTGCAAGGAGCAGGGACATCTACAACCAGATCAGGTTGCTCAGAACCCCGTCCAACCTGCCCTTGAATGTTTCCAGGGATGAGGCATCCACCACTTCTCTGGGCAACCTGTTCCAGTGTTCCACCACTCTCCTTGTAAAATATTTTTCCTGATGTCCAATCTGAATCTATCTTTCTCTGTTTTAAAACCATTACCCCTTGTCATATCACAACAGGCCCTGCTGAAGAGTTTCTCCCCGTCTTTCCTGTAGGCCCCCTTTAGGTACCGGAAGGCCACTCTAAGGTCTCCCTGGAGCCTTCTCTTCTCCAGACTGAACAGCCCCAACTCTCTCAGCCCTTCCAACTAATTTATTCTGCAATCCAGTGATTACAGCAGTGCACAGTGCAGTAGTTCAGAGCATGACAAGAAGATGACCTATACCTATGAGTTTGTGCATCAGTTCCCTTTTGGTAATTGGAAACCCTACCACATCTAGCATCAAATATTGTCAGATTTGTTTGGTATGGCCCTGCAGAAACCATTATTTGATTTCATAGTAGAGTGACTGTCAGGAACAAGATTGAATTACAAGATCTCTTAAAGTTCTTTAATAGGGTTGGTATGATTGCAAGTGGTCTTAAGGGATTTTACATGGAAGTGGTTGTAGCTATGTGGAGCTGTAGCTACCTTATCTTTCTCAAGCCTTCTTAGTATCCAAGCTAATGTCACGTTAAGTAGTTTTGAGGCCAGTTTATTTAAACCACTGCAATGAAAACAACTTTAAGAATGTCTACACAAAAGATTACTTATGTGCCTAAGACGTCCACTTTTTACACCTGTATCAACTAGCCCAATAAGCGATTTTGTTTCTCCCTAAAAACCTTGCAGGTTACTTAGCAGCAGCTTATATATAAATTGCTCGGTGACCAATGTAATTAATGAAGTATGTGTTCTGTACAGTTTGGGTTTCATATGTGGATTCTCTGATATCTAATAAAGGCTGAATTAAAGTTCTGTTCCTTGTACTCAGCAGCCTACCTTTCTCAATACTGCTGGAATTTAGTATATTTAAGACCTCTACCTCTTTCTCTACATTTAAATGCAATGTGCAACCAAGCACAAAAGCTCCTGGCATATCCACACAGATATGTGTGATAAAAATGCTGCTGAAATGATTTATATATGGAAGGTGTCTGGTTTTAATCTGAAGGCTTTGGCAAGACAAACAGAATATGGCATTCAATGACAAACTTTTGGTGATTTTAGTCAGTGCTTTCTCTGTGTATATTACCCAAAGAGGGAAGATCTTTCTGAGTTCATGAGCAAGAATAACTGAAAATAAAAGAAAATGCAGAGAAAGAAACAAGGATGGAATAAGTGGGTTGGGGAGGATTTAATCTTGCTGGCATCCTCCAGCATGTTTGGTGTTGTGTTTTAAACCCATCCAGGCACCACACAGCTGCTCACTCAGTACCCATCAAATGAGAAGGGGGAAAGGATCAGAAGGGTAAAAGTGAAAAAAATTATGGGTTGGGATAAAAACAGTTTAATAATTGAAATATAATTATGATGATGATGATGATGATGAAGAAGAAGAAAAGGAAAATAACAAAGAGAGAGGAAAAAAACCAAACAAGAAAGACAAGTGATGCAAATGAAAACAAAATTGCTCACCACCAACAAACCCATATCCAGCCCAATCAGTGGCACCCCTCTGCCAACCTGCCCCCTGGTTTTATTGCTGAGCCCAATGTCACATGGTACAGGATATCTCAGCTCTCCCTGCTGTGTCCCCTCCCAGCTTCTTGTGCACCCCCAGCCTGCTCACTGGTGGGGTGGTATGAGAACCAGAGGAGGTCTTGACGCTGTGTAAGCACTACTCAGCAATAACAAAAACATCCCTGTATTATCCACGCTGTTTTCAGCACAAACCCAAAACATAGCCCCATACTAGCTCCTATGAAGAAAATTAACTCTATCCCAGCCAAAACTAACACATATGGTTTCCAAAATTCTATCCTGTTCCACAACAGGCATACAACACAACTGGATGTTTACCACAGGAGATAATCACTATGGGATTTTTCACAGATCTGAATCCCAGATATTAGATATTACAGCTACATTTGCATGCTTCTGATCAGTGTCCTGTTACGGAGATTGTATATAATGAAATATGTGACAATCCTTGTACCTTTTTCAGAGGTTAGCTAATATAACCATTGAGTTTTACTTGTGTAATCCTTTTACTCTCTTTCCTAGGAAGGTGGGAGGGATATTAAGTGACATAAGACTATCTGCCACTGACAGATTCACCTTTCCTCTTTTCCTTTGATGGGTAAAAAAGGGATGAGATACATTTGTTCTGATTAATGTGTCTAATCCTTCAAATATTTTTAATTAAGCTGAACTTTCAGTACTGGTGGTTTTTTTTAAAGTGATAACACAGAAACATACTCCCAAATTCAGGACTGTGCAAATCTCCAGAGCAACACTGTGGAAGTCCTTACTCGGACATGCACAACAAAACTCTTCCATTTTACTAAATACATGGAAGTGTGGTGAGGGCTGACCAGAGTGGATCATTACCCTCCACTCCTTTTTACACCTGGCATCTGCTTAACATCCACAAGACAGATCTATTTTTCTAACCACCTTGAGAGAGGATGCAATGGCATTTGCCTTAATCTGTTGCCATTCACTGACAATTATGGGCAGTTCATAAGGTCCTTGTCAAAATTCAATGCCCACAGCCCAAACTTTTGATGAGCTAAGGCCACGTGACACTTCCTAATCTCAAAGTTGATTATTTGATTCTATAAAGTTACTGCAGCACTTTTACATCATGTCACACTCAAATAATTAAATATCTGGTACATTCATAAATTCAAAACTGTAATTTAACTACAGTGAATATTTTTCAATATTTCCTGTTTCAAAGAATCTCTTTCCCAGTAAAGTTAGACATTAAAGCACCTTATGAATTACAAAAGGGCCCTGATAAAAGAAGTATTCAATTAAAAGTTCAGATATTTTAAAGTAGGTTTTGTACCACTTTATCATATGTTTTAGAAGCAGAGACAGGCGAGGGACTACCTGCGTAGACACATTGCAGGTTGTATAAAGTTTTGATAGAAATATAAAATAAGAATGAAGATTGGTGGTCACAGTTACTGCAGAGAGAGGTGAAAGAAGTAGTGGTAAAGGCCAGGGAAGGATTAACAGATTCTCAACAGAGAGGTGCAAGCAACAAACAAGAGACTACAGCTATTGATCACTCACACCAATGTTACCCATACAAGCTTCATTCTCATGACTTAAAATTTTCAAATTGTTCTTTGAAAATGTCTTTGACCCTTAATTCAGTTTCCAATGTTGTTTTCATACTTGCCAACTACCTACTTTTGTTTCTGAATAAACTAAAGTTAAGAGGGTATAGTCATGTACTTACATATTCTGGATGCTTCTTTACAATGAAAAAAAAAAAGATTGTTTCTTCTTCCTCTGTTCTTTGTGTGTCTTCCCCTCCTCCTTTCTGTTTTTTGAGTCCCACCTTTACTTCTAATTTGTTCTAAAGTTATTTATCATGTTCATACAGTGCTTTTCAGCAATGTATTTCAAGCAATGCTGAAAATATTCACTCTGTAGTGTCAAAATGTTAGACAGAATGTTAAACAACAGCAAGCTGGACAGAAAAGGCAGATTATCCCACTTAAATTTGAACCCTAAACGCCAATAGCTGTGCTTGCATTGCATGTTATGCTGCAGTTTGAGCTTAGGCTTTTGCTAGTACCAGCTACTGACTCAGCTGTCACATCTGCACCTAAACTCAGATCTTAGCTGAAATTAGTAGCATCATCACCTTAAGTCAAACGACAGAGGGGTGTTTACTTGTCTCTTCCACTTCTATGAGGAAGGTTTATCTAGTCAGCAGAGACAAAAGCACCTGCAGGTGACAGTAGACAGCCCACCTGGAGTGAACCAGGGGGAGAAGGAGGGCTCTGATCAATTCTGTTGCTGGTGAGAAGCAGACGTCCCCTGGGTGCACCTTTCCACCTTCACAGAGAGGAAGCTGCTGGCCATTTCAGATGGGAAGTGTTGCTGTTAATCTCTGCCTTGAAATGGCGAGAAACACTTGAGCACGTTTTAGGGGTAGCTTCAAAACATCTCCTCCTAGATGTGGCACACTGCACAGAGTGAAGAAGAGCCTTTCAGAAAAGGTTACTCACTGCATGGCCCAGGGTATGGTACACCTTAGCTCAGCATCAACACTTTCCAACTTTGAACCTCAGGTAAGTAATGATACAATCCTACCACTCATTACAGCATGACATTGTAGATATAGAATTAAAAAAAAACCCAGGCTGCCTATTTTTATGCATCACTCTCCTCTCAACAGCCCCTAAAATTGATCTATATATCCTTAGAAATGCTTTGAGAACTGACCCAAAAAGGGGGAACACCTACAATTACTTCTGATTTTATTCTGCAGGTATCTGATGAAAAAGCAGAAGAGTCCCAAAGAGGTAACACTTGAAGAGCAGCTCTTAAACCTCCCAGATGAAAGTGTTAAGAGTAAGGTGAAATATTTTGTATCTATAGTTTCCAATTCTTGTATTATCTTACCATATCTACACTCCTTACTCTCTATATAGAGGGGCTTTTTCCTCGTTCAGCTTTCCCAAGTCACTCTGATTCCTTGTGGAAGTGTCTGCCTACTGAGTATATGAGGTCTGGGTGGACTACTTGGATACTCAGAGTTAAACTTGATGGAGCAGGCACCACATTTTTAAAAGGGCAAAAAAAGCATTTTGGACACTCAGACTGGAGGTTTGAGTAGCTTGAAAGTGCCTACATAAGTCAAAATCTCAATCAGCCAGCATAAACAACGGAATTGATCACTAGTTGACCTAAAGAAATAAAACTGTACAGACAAAGAAAATAAGTCTCACATTGTACTTCAGATACACTTCAGAATGTGGTATAATAGTATCATTGGATGGACTGCAGACCTTGCTATTGCAGACACATTTGTCACTATTACTTTATGCTTATTTGTAGTTTTTAATCCCTTAGTCCATCTTTTATTCATAAGGGAATAAATTGTTATGGAATTAGTCGATCTATCTTGGCACTTATCTGGTAGAATCACTCAATTTCAGGATTCTTTATTAGACTATTTTCTTGTAAGTCCAAATAACATCTGCATAAGTATGCAATTGCAGTTGTCCAGCAGTGAAGGTTTTGAGATGGAATTTTTTTATTATTTCTTTTTCCATTGTCAATTCTATTAAAAACTTCACAAACAAAATATACGTTTGTGAATATCCTGAAAATATACCAAGTGAACACTGGTTCTCCCGCAAGACAGATCTGAATAGTGATCGAGTGAGAAACATCTTAATATAAGACAAAAAGAGGTTTTTTATGTCTGTACCCTCTAATGAGAAAAAGATTCAGGAGGGGTTTGCTATGGATCTATGCCATCATCAAACGTATAAAAGGTTCTCAGCAAGCTGTAGTGACCCCACTGCCTGCTCAGTAACCTCTGCTCCCTGCTATAGCAAAGTTGTGTCAAATCTACTAATAAAAGCTAACAGCAGAGAGGGTGGCAGTGAGTAACGCTTTGAAACAGCTATTGACAGGTGATTTCTCTCCATTGTAAAACTCTCTCCAACAATTTTTCCCAGTTTCATTGATGTTACGATGGTAAGCATCATAAGACTGGTAAAGAAGCCAACTTGTTTTAGAACTCAGAATCTCACTGAGGTCTTTTTTGAGGCTGCTGAAGTCTTCAAGGATGACACTTAACAATTCCTAAAATTAAGGACATTTAAACCTGAATGAACCTGACTGGAAGTCCTGAGGTCAGCCTCACCTCTGTGCCTGGCAAGGTCATGGAGCAGATTCTCCTGGAAACCATGCTAAGGCACATGGAGAGCAAGGAGGTGGTTGGTGACAGCCAACAAGGCTTCACCAAGGGCAGATCGTGCCTGACCAATTTGGTGGCCTTCTAGGACGGGGTAACAGCATCGGTGGTCAAGGGATGGGCAACGGACATCATCTACCTGGATTTGTGCAAGGCATTTGACACTGTCCCGCACGACATCCTTCTCTCTAAACTAGAGAGGCATGGGTTCAATGGATGGACCACTCGGTGGGTAAGGAGTTGGCTGGATGGCTGCACTCAGAGAGTGGTGGTCAACGGCTCAATGTCCAAGTGGAGACCGGTCACCAGTGGCGTCCCTCAGGGGTCCGTGTTGGGCCCGGCCCTGTTCAACATCTTTGTCGGTGACATTGACAGTGGGATAGAGTGCACCCTCAGCAAGTTCAACGATGACACCAAGCTGTGTGGTGCCGTCGACATGCTCGAAGGGAGGGATGCCATCCAGAGGGACGTGGACAGGCTGGAGAGGTGGGCCCGTGCCAACCTCATGAAGTTCAACCAGGCCAAGTGCAAGATCCTGCACCTGGGTTGTGGCAATCCCAGGCACAAATACAGGCTGGGCGGAGAATGGATTGAGAGCAGCCCTGAGGAAAAAGACTTGGGAGTGCTGGTGGACGAGAAGCTCAACATGAGCAGGCAATGTGCCCTTGCAGCCCAGAAGGCCAACCGCATTCTGGGTTGCATCAAGAGGAGCGTGGCCAGCAGGTGGAGGGAGGTGATTCTGCCCCTCTACTCTGCCCTGGTGAGACCCCACCTGGAGTACTGTGTCCAGTTCTGGAGTCCCCAACATAAGAAGGACATGGACCAGTTGGAGAGGGTCAGGAGGAGGGACACGAAGATGATCAGAGGGCTGGAGCACCTCTCCTATGAGGACAGGCTGAGAGAGTTGGGGCTGTTCAGCCTGGAGAAGAGGAGGCTCCGGGGAGACCTGATAGCGATCTTCCAGTACCTCAAGGGGGCCTACAGAAAGGATGGGGAGAGGCTTTTCAGTAGGGCCTGTTGTGACAGGACAAGGGGTAATGGTTTTAAATTAGAAGGAGGTAGGTTTAGATTAGATATTAGAAAAAAATTTTTTACATTGAGACTTGTAGAACACTGGAACAGGTTGCCCAGAGAGGTGGTGGATGCCCCATCTGTGGAAACGTTCAAGGCCAGGTTGGATGAGGCTCTGAGCAACCTGATCTAGTCAGGGATGTCCCTGCTTCTTGCAGGGGGGTTGGACTAGATGACCTTTGAAGGTCCCTTCCAACCCTAACCATTCTATGATTCTATGATTCTATGATTTTTGTTCTGTTAGGTGCTACCTATGTACATCCATCCATCCGTTAATACATATATCTATTTACACAATACCCATATCTATAGATGCACATGTGTGGTTTTGTGTGTGTATGTACAGATATATGACCTGAAATAGAAGTAACTACTGAGAATCAAAAATTAGGAAAACAAAAGGTCAATATAATAATTACTGATAGATTATATTCTTGGAAACTGTTAGGCAGCAGGCCATAATGTATTAATTAATCAATACTGCGCTAAAAATCTTCCAGGATAAGCAAAAGTTTTCAGTGATAACACCAAAGAACCTTTTATCTGAGATTTTTGCAACTATAGGGAATTATAGAGACCACCAAGCTGTGTGGTGTAGCCAATATGCTGGAGGGAAGGGATGTCTTCCAGAGGCACCTTGACGGGCTGAAGAGGCGGGCTTGTGTGAACCTCATGAGGTTCAACAAGGTCAAGTGCAAGGTCCTGCACATGGGTCAGGGCAATCCCAAGCACAAATACAGGCTGGGCAGAAAATAGATTGAGAGTAGCCCTGAGGAGAAGGACTTATCAACTTGGTTGATAAGTTCAACATGAGTCAGCAATGTGCATTTGCAGCCCAGAAAGCCAACAGCATCCTGGCCAGCCTCTAAAGAATCATGTCGAGGGAGGTGATTCTCCCCCTCTACTCTGCTCTCGTGAGACCCCAAAAGGAATATTGCATCCAGCTCAGGAGCCCTCAATGTAAGAAGGACATGGACCAGTTGGATAGGATTGAGAGGAGGGCCACAAAGATGATCAGAGGGCTGGAGCACCTCTGCTGTGACCACAGGCTGAGAGAGTTGAGGCTGTTCAACCTGAAGAAGAGAAGGCTCCAGGGAGTCTATCTAGCAGCCTTCCGGTACTTAAAGGGGACCTACCAGAAAGCTGGAGAGGGACTTTGGACGAAGGCATGTAGTGAAAGGACAAAGGGTAATGGCTTTAAACTGGAAGAGGGTAGATTTTGATTAGATATAAGGAAGAAATTTATTGTGAGGGTGGTGAGGCACTGGAACAGGTTGCCCAGAGAAGTTATGGATGCCCCATCCCTGGAAGTGTTCAAGGGCAGGTTGGATGGGGTTTTGAGCAAGCTGGTCTAGTGGAAGGTGTCCCAGCTCCCCAGGGCAAGGGAGTTGGAACTAGATGATCTTTAAAGTCCCTTTCAACCCAAACCATTCTATAATTCCATGATTATGAGTTTCGTGCTAAAATAATATGGAGTGAAACACTGAAATAAAAAAGGATAACCAGGCAGCCCAATTACAGTTAAAAAAAGAATCAAGATGACTGTAAACTGTGTATGTAGTTTCTAGGAAATTCTATATTTTATATGTAAAGAATACCATTAAATGCTGATATAATTAGGTAGCTGTTATAAGTTCAATAAATGGAAATTTTGCTTTTTTTCAGACTGAGAGATGTACTCAAAAAGCTTCTTCAAAAGTCACAATGAGAAGAACAGTATCAGACACACTTGGTGTTTTTAGAAGCCACATGATGAGGACTGTGGTCAGAAATACAATTTATTACTGTGAATTTAGCATTTCATCTAAAACTTTGCATGGAACTAGCTAGAAACTTTAAAAAAAATAAATTTTGTAACATCATCAGAAATGTGAACCATAGTTACGCTAATAAAAAGAAAGTTCCAAGAATTAGAAATACTATATCATCTATAACACCAATTTATTTTACTAGAAATATAGTATTTTAAAGACCCAGTGCAAATCATCAAAGATCAGGGAAAATGAGTCTTTATTTTCCAGTGTTGATGTAGTTAAGTAATCTCTGGTAGTTTTGTACTTCACCAAAATAGGACAGCTTCAGTACTGTTTACTATCCTGGACTTGGATAATAATTAGTGAGCTTTTATTATGTGTATTGTACTATTACTTCAGAGTCCCTGTCACTGATCACTGCCCCATTAAGCAAATTGCTACTACTGAGTACAACAGCAAAATTAGAGTTCCTGTCAAAAGTCATTTATCCGTCACGCATGCCTCATAACTGCTTTTACAATTGCTACAGCCATGAAGTCAAGGTTTCTTTTTCCATCTGGTATGTACCCTTGAAGCAGCTGTAATTAGAGTATTGATTTTACACCATTGAGGAATGGAGCATGGATCTTATTGATTTCAATGAGTAAATCAAAAAGACATTTCCTGTTGTAGTAGGTGTCTGAAATTACCAAAAAAAAAATCAAAATTCTTGATATAAAAACCATGTGGCAGCTATAAACAGCTATAAAATCAGTCTAACATATTAACTATTAATTTAAAGAGGCTGAAGGATTACCTAGTAACACTCATGAATTATTTTTTCTCCTTCCTTTTTCCTTTCCTTTAAAACCAGCTTTCTTATTTTAAATATAGACAAGCATAGATAGGAAAGGTGTAATCTAAAGAAAAAAAAATGTAAGACCAAAAAAACCTCTTACATTCTCTCTTTATAATTAACATTTAAGGGGGAAAAATAAAAAAACAAAAACCCTGGCAGACAAGCAAACAGACATTGACACTAAAAAGGGAAAGCAATAAAGGTCTCTGTACTTCCGTTACCCCCTAGTAAGCCTCATAAAGCCCACAAAATACACACAGGACTTTAAGTCAGTACAGGAGCTCAAATTTTTTCCTTTGTAAGAAGTCACACTAGTTATTGACAGAAATAATGATCTATGGACCTCTGGACCCAAACCAGAAAGAAAGTATAATAAAACTAAATCAACGTTAAATATCAGACTTTGTGAAAAGACTCCCAGATAGTCAAAACCAGATTTAAAACAACTTCTAACTATTAAACATAAGGCAAAGGCTCTTCCTGGGAGCATGTCTTACCATGAGGACCTTGAATCTTTTTCTAGACTATAGGTTTCATCTGGCATGACACTTCCTGAAAATAATACTGCAAACTTGATTTTAAAATACATTTCAACATGATAGAGTTGAAGAAGACACACTCAAGCTGAACTTCTTTGTATATAACAGTACTAGCAGTTCAGAACAAAAATGGTTTGCTTTAGTGGTTGTACAGGCACCATCACCATTATAATTCCTTTTTTCTTCCCTTTTGTCAGGACTTTCACCATATTGTTCAAGGTAATACTGCAACTTTCTCTCCAGCAGTGAATGATGAAGACAAACTTCCTTGCTCATGAACCAAGTCTAGGATCAGATACTTCACAAACAGGCACTCTATATTCAGGAGTCCTAATGAATTCAGGCGTCCTAATAAACTCAGAAGTTCTTCTGTATTCAGGTGTCCTGTTCAGGAACACTAATGAAATAAAATGAAGCTCTGTGTGTCTGTGTGCAGGAGCAGAGGGAGCTGCTTATGTGGACATCTTTCATTCTTTTATTCCTGCCAGCTGTGTACACACTAAACAATTCCAAATTCATTTATATTATTTTCTTTAATAGTCCTAGGAATATTCCGGGTGAAATTGATTTCATAGTCAGTTCCTCACTAAAATGGGCCATCTGTTCCTTATAAACAAACCTCACAAGAATAAATTTCCTCCAAATTTTAATTTAAGCATTCCAAAAAGTCAGGATCTTCTAGTTAAGGGAATGAATATAACGGGGTCTCTTTAGAAAGAAAACTACTGCAAAGCTTTACCTGCTTAGGATAAAGATCTCACAAATAAGTACTGCTACTGAAGGAGATGACATGAGTTCTTATGGGAATAAGAATCAATTTAGAGATTGAATTCACTAATAATACATAAACTCCTCCCTGAAAATATGCAAAAATCATGCTCTGGGATCTCTAGAGGACTCTGTGACATTCTATACCAACTTCAACTTCAGAATGCATTGACAGTATGGTTGAATGAAAAGTACACCATAGTAGACATATAAGCACGAGCATAACCATATATATATACATACGATTGAGTTCTGAGGTCAGAACTTGTCTTGCCTTTGAACTCTGTTTGAAAAAGAACAGTACTTAATCATTGAACATATGATGTATCACTGGTAAATGAAACATTTCAAAATTCTTTCATGCAGCTTTTGCTATTCTACATTTGCAAAAATACCGTTCTGTTTTCCCATCCCTATATGTCTCCCAGCTCTTCTCAGTACTCTACCTTCCTGACATATTAGAAAAAAAAAATAATTCTTTATTTATCTGCTATGCAGTCTGGTTGCAAGTGTGATGACTGACAGATCACTTTAGTATACTAGAAAACTTTGCTAAGTTGCTACCTCAAATAATGAATCTCAATCTTTAATTTTTTTTCCATTTCTCATTATACATTACTGCACTCATGTTACTATTAAAAGGTTTGTATCTTCTGTTAATGTGGCAGAAATAAAAAACCTTGTGATTTCTTGCCTCCAGAACAACTTGATATAATTATAGGCTTATAATTCATGGTTACTGATGTATTATCTTCCCATTTTCATGTTGTCTTCATGCATGCAGATTTGTATCTGGGAGACATATACTCACAGTTTCAATAGCCATGGGGAGTTTTTGAAGCAGAAGGTGGATATTAGGTTTACATAAATATAATTATTCCTCATATTATGTACTAAAGCAGATTTCCAGCTGTTGGCATTATGTGAGTTCTTGGACTGTCTCATGCGATTGTATCATGCTGAATTTCTTCTTGAAAGTATTTCTACTTTAGCCTCTTCTTGGTGTAAAAAAAAAAGACTAAGTAAGCCTAACAGAAATTTTACTGTAGTGAAATATTTTCCTAAGTTACAGGTAAGGAATACCATGTAATTTGTAATGATAACCGCAGTAATGAATGCATATAGAAGTCAGCAATTACCAGCAGTAATTGGTGCGCCTTTCATCTCCTGTCAAGCAGAGTGGTGTGGATTAGAACCAAAAGGCAGCTATCAGCTCTCTCATTTCCGGACTCAAACAAAAGGAAAAGAGGTGTTTGTCTGAGCTGATAGCTGTTGGCCCTTTGATCAGGCCCTATCAGAACTCATCCAGACGCAGTAACCTGATTTCTCGTCAATGGACTACTGTCTTTGATGTAGGTAAAGTTCTACTGCAAATCACATTTATGAAGGGAAAACACCAGGACGCAATCAAGAAAGAATATAGTTACCGGTTCACATGGAAAGCTTGCTTTGGCATCCTACTTTCTTTGAAAGAGGTAGTAAATAAGTTCTACTAAGATTATTGAAAATATATTTCTATAAACAACATGCAACACAGTCCTTTGGAAGGTTATGTTTGCCCTCCCCAGTGTAACAGGAACTTAGGTATGGTTCAGTGTTAATGAAAGGTCCAAGGAAAATAACAGAAAATCAAATTTATTTTTGAAGGAGAGGGAAAAATTCCGTGCTTGGAAAGAAAGTGTATTTGGAAAACTTTACTTCTAAGTAGTTAGGCAAACTAAGTACATTTCAGAGCAAGACTTTTCAAGTTTTACATTCTTCCACCATAAATCTAGGATATAAAGTATAGATATTTAAAACGTATATGTATCAATCATTTATAATTTAATTAAAAAATTTGTCAGGAATTATTCTTCAAGGTTGATGTTACTGCTACAGTGGGCTACAGAAACAGCTTCATCACATATTCAGGAAGATGTTAAACAACATTTTAGATGATGTAAATAACAATTGGAGTAAGTACAATGAAGCCACTCATGCACCATTATTATGAAGGGACTTGAAAAGCCTTTTTCTCAATTTCACAGACATATGCTATGTGTTTAATTTAATAGCCAATATTTACCCTATGATGAGCAGATACTCCGTATTTTCTGAAAAAAAAAAAAGGTGTTTCAGAGTGGAAGAGTACTGCACTGATTTTCACTCAGTGCCCAGTGCTTTTTTTCTAATCCAGCCTCAAAAGATCTTGGTCTGTGACATCATAAATAGAAAGCTTTTGGAAGTGTCTAAATATTCAGAGATGTAAATAATATCCAGCTCAATCTAAACTATTGAATAAAACATGTATCACAGTTGAGGAAGTGTGATAGAGGTACTTTTCTAGTCTAGCATCTTAAATTTAATTATTATTCGTCTGTCTTCACAGTTACATTATAGTGTGATGTATGGCAAGTTGTATAGAGCAGAACAGCCTTTGTAGCATTAAGAAAACATTTCTCTGTTAGGGAAAAACTTAGCCTGCACAAAATGTCTAAATTTTAAATAATTATATAAACATTTAAATAAAAACAATCTAAAGTAAAAGAGCAGAACTCCAATTCTATCAAAGGAGAATGGAATTTTGAATTGATTTTGAAAAAGGCTAAAATTTCAGTCATGAATATAGCCCGGATTTGTTTGAAGAATTTGAAAGAGTTCATCGCTCAACATCACGTTGTGCCTGTTTTTGAGTCTTCTGCTCCTTGTGGTACACTGATGGTGACAGGCAGGAGATACATAGCTAAAGGGGAGAAGCTGAGTTTCTCCAAATGCATCACCTACACACGGGAGACATCGGCAGAAGATGCCTATAGTGAGCTTGGCATTTGGTATAGAGGCCTCCTGGCCCGAGAGCAGTTTGGACTCTCAAAAACAACTTACTGTATGTGCTGAGGCTCAGAAAGAAGACAGTCTACAGCTGAATACCGTCCTGAGTGATTTTCTTTAATTTGTTCTCACTAAAGAAAAAAAAAAAAAAAAGGGAAGTGAATCTAAGTAATGGACGCTGAGGATCCAACTAACAGTGGCAAAAGCAGTGATATTGAAGGTTAAGTAAAGGATAATTTTAAGAGTGTTTGAAATTGCTTTTAAAGGTGTTCATGTATGTATCTGGTATTTATAAAGATATTTAAAGATATACAAGGCTAGAAGAGTACTGCGTCCAGTTCTGGAGTCCCCAACATAAGAAGGATATGAATCAGTTGGAGAAGGTCCAGAGGAGAGCCACGAAGATGATCAGAGGGCTGGAGCACCTCTCCTATGAGGACAGGCTGAGAGAGTTGGGGCTGTTCAGCCTGGAGAAGAGGAGGCTCCAGGGAGACCTGATAGCCATCTTCCAGTACCTCAAGGGGGCCTACAAGAAAGATGGGGAGAGGCTGTTCAGTAGGGACTCTTGTGATAGGACGAGGGGTCATGGGTTTAAATTAGAGGGAGACTTGATATTAGGAAAAATTTTTTACATTGAGAGTTGTAGAGCACTGGAACAGGTTGCCCAGAGAGGTGGTGGATGCCCCATCTGTGGAAACATTCAAGGCCAGGCTGGATGAGGCTCTGAGCAACCTGATCTAGTCAGGGATGTCCCTGCTTCTTGCAGGGGGGTTTGGACTAGATGACCTTTGAAGGTCCTTTCCAACTCTAGCCATTCTATGATTCTAAGATTGGCATCCTCTTCTTCCAAAAACCCAATTCTCTTCTCTGAATACAAGTCAAATATTTAAATTGATCTATTAAGATATGAGACATTTCTTTTCTAAAATGACAATAATATTCTATCCATTGAGGTCAGTGGAGAAAATTATACTTACTTCAAGCCCTTATACAACTAAACTCATTTCTAATAAATAGTATGGCTGAGATTTAGCCAGGTTCGTCTCCTTCCGTATCTAGTTCTCTAACAGTGTTAGAACTGTGCAGCAGCAGGCTGTGCACCAATTAACACCAAGACGTGTAATTCATACCTTCAGTTTCATGCTATAAAAGCACATGCTCTGCAACATCATCTTCAGGTTATTTCAGATGCACTAAAATGAAAAATACTGCAGAAAGTCATATTTTTATCTACATGCTAAAATAGTGCAACATGGAGCCCAGCAGGATCTTACAGCCAGATGCTGTGCTATATGGTGTCTGCTTTAGGATGGGCTTTCCCTAAGGAGTGTGGATGGGAGCCAGCTAATGAATGCAAACTGTGTTTTAAGTGGTTGCTCTCATCTGGTGGTATTTTTGGATCACAGGATGCCTGTAAGTAAGAAACATCCAAGACACATAGCACTTGAGTTTTTAAAAGATGCAGTCACATTATTTTCCAGTAATGAGAACATCAACATGGTGATGGTTGTGATTTTGGGAGAACCTGTATATTATTTACTATCGCAGTTTAAGAAGCTGTAGGAAAGCAATAGAATGACAGGGACAATTTAGTTACACTTTTGGAAGATCCCAAACCACCCGTATCCCCATATAATAAGTGAGACATAGAATATTTTGTTTCACCCTGTCTCACATGTTTAGGTTTTTTTCAAAGGACAACTATTTTTCATGTGGAATGGACTGGAGATATCCATCAATCCTTACATGACTTGCTCAGACCCTGTTAGAGAACACAGGGCTGGAGAAGAACAGCCCGTTTTCTTACAACCCTGTCATTTTCGGCATTTAAAGGGCAACCCTCGATGTGCTGTTTTGATGATGGTGGTCTACCATTGAATATCTTGTATTTATTTGCAACAGAGATTTAAAAATGTTTGCTATTTGTTTTAATTCTGATTTAAGACGAATGCTAATCCATATGAGGTATCTACAGCCTGATTAATAAAATAAATTCTATTAGGGAATGTTGATTTGCTTATTCAGTTAGATATGCATTATATTGAAATGTATTTAATTGAAAACCTCAGTATGCAAAGGGTGGTATTTTTTTTGCTGATATTTCTTAAATAAATAAAAACATAGCTTCAGCTTCTCATATCCTTGGGTTTGCTGTAAATTCATCTTCCCCAAAAACCAACCAAGGCATAGAGAAGAACAGAATAAACTGTAAGGATGGGATAAGCTCTCACTTTCTGACTTGTTCTACACAGAGATCAAAAGGTTTTCCTTTTCATTCGCTTCCTGTTACCCAGTTGTTCTGAAAGAGGAGAGAATGGGTTCAAGACCTGAAGCACTAGTGTGATTTCTGTATAAAGGGGCCAAGTAGCTGGAAACTATTCTAAGCTTATGGCTTTTATATTTCGTTTGGGGTGCCAGCATTGCAGTTATATCGTGTCCTCTTTCCAAATAAGAAAAATCTTTCTAAAATTCACTCCTGTGATATCAAAAGTCACTGAATTAGTGTATACACTGCATTAATTGAGTAAGAGTATGCTTTTATAAAGAGCTAGCATAATTTCAGGACCCTGAGACTGACAGAGTAAGGACTATCTAAAGAGAAAAAAAACACCAAACAAAGAGATATAGCTATTGTTAGATACGCAAAATGGCTGAGAGATAAAGGGTTAGCATACTGGAGAAATGCCAGTGCAGAAGTCTGACTTTTTATAACACGTGCTGGTGCACAAATTGTAAATAGACCATATAAAGAAGCAGACACCAACAGAGCTCAGCGCATACGTTATGCATGTACTCTGGTCAGCTCATGTTGTGGTCCCCCTGGGAAACAGTATTGATGCTTTCAGGATAGAACATAGCTAGAATGTAGTCTCCTTGGAGCGTATCTATCAACTTCAGTGTGCCAAGACATTTCTGGGCATGTATAAACAAGATAATTTTGTGGTTTAAATTGCCTAAATTCTAAACCTCAAAGGAACCATTTATTGTGCAGATCTCATCAATTAACTTCAAAACTAGTGACAGTCTTTCCACTGTTTTCTACTAGGGCTAGATAACTGCGTCATCCCACATTCCTCTTATTTTCTCACCTAAAATCAGGTTGTCGGTAGAACACAAGCAATTTGAAGTCTACCCTTTAAAACCATGAAAAATCATAGTAGGGATACGACCTATACACAGATACCCTGCCAACTCTCTATTTTTTTCTAGTAAGACCTGATTTAAAGATACTTTCCCGGTTACCAGGACATGTGCCGAATGAGAGGAGGAGCGGTGACTGTACTGTTATATACTTAAACTGATTCTATCTAGAGTACTCACAGACTGTCAAAGTGAACAGACTGAGAGGTTTTTTTTTTAAAAAAAAGTAATTAAAAATAGCCTTCTCTAAGTAACGGCAAACTTTGTCAGTGCTTGTAACCCCATCAGATTTCGAAAACATTCTGCCAGATGTGATTTTGACAGGATGACAGCTCTAACAGAACCCTTGTGGCTTCGACCCTACATCTCTATGTTAAAGGTATAACAAGACTATGAAAGGCCAGAGGAAGTTAAGAGCTCATTTCTGATCTTACTTAACACCACTTGTATCCTGTGTAACTGTTGACTTTAGTGGAATTGTTCCCTACTTGCAATTGTGTAAACAGAAGTACAATCAGAGTCTTAATAGCTGGGATTTGCAGAAGCATACAAGCTATGTTTTATCTTTCCTCTATTAAATCTCCTGTGTTAGTTAAGAAACACATTCCCAGGGCCATGCCAGTCTCACTAATGATACTGGTGCATAAACAAAGTAGATGTTTTGGCAGAAGACATTAAAAACTGGAAAAAGAAAATTTTGAGTCCTATCCAGCTAAAAACATCCGTGGTCTTCAAGGTTATGCAAGGCCCTGAAGACTACAGATGCTGGCTGTTCAAGCGGCCAAAATATTCAGAGACAGGTTGGCCTTCAGTGTAAGGTCAAATAAAAGTGTCTCTGTGTGTGATGGAGAAAGTTCTGTATATGTGATGGAAAAAAATCTCAGAAAACTTCTGTTTGTTGCCTGGTGACCCAGCTGAAATTATTCTTTGTGCTGGTCACTGTTAAGACAGAATATCACCGTATCTTGGGTCATTACACAGTTAACACACATAATAAAATAGCCAAGAACTTCAAAACTTCTAGAAGCATTTATTCTCACAGCAACTCCATTTGGCATAGGAACCCAAAAGAAGGCTCCATAATCCAAACTCATCATATCTACCTTGAGGCATCCATCTGGGTTAATGAAGACAGAAAGCTTAACATTCAATAAATAGTCAGTACTTCAGCCCATCTAAATTTCACTGGCCCTGTGGAGATTTTTTTTTCTCCATTGACAATCTAATCTTCCTTTAGGAAGATTATGTTAAGCTTTTAAATTTAAGCTCATAACTGAAGTGCCTAAATTTAGTGGGAGGAATCCAGACATTAGTGTCTGAATCTCTGACTTAACCAGCTATAGGAGAAGATATAGCAGAGCAGGACTGACAGTCAGATCTCCTAGGTCTCAGGCCTTAATTACTGGAATGTTCTGTCATTCCTCTTCCATCTAGACAAAATGGGGAGGGTCAAATAAGAATAGAATTGTTAAGAGTCTAACCCAAGATGACCCACATCGTATATGTCCTGCATGCATTCTGCTGTTTTTCCTGTTTCCCAGGAATGCCCCATTCATGAATTAGTATTTTTCATATTTTGTTCAATGATTGAAACTTACTTGTTCTTTTTATTTCTTATTGCCCAACCAAGGCTGCATAGTCCCATGGGAGCCACAGCACCTCTGTTAGGGAGATGCTGGAATCTTCTTTCACAGGCAATCATTTGTGTCTAGAGTTTCCTTCAGGTTCTAAGGAGTCTCTCTGGCTTCTTAAAGCAGTAACACAAATATTAAGTATTCCCATGACTCCCTCTGTGGGATGAGAGTTTGTTTTGATGTCTGTTATAAAGCAGCTTTGTCAGTATTTTTAATGTAAGAGTATAAATGCCATGGATAGCAGAGAAATGCATTTTAAGTGTAAGAAACATAGAAAAGAGTTTGGTGTCAACATTTATTATCTATGCTCCAAACTCCCATGTTGGTAGCCATCTAGACATAGCAGAACAGAATTTACAAAGGGAGCATTTATTCTTTCACTCCAGGCTCCTAAGAGCTCTCTGTGGGTTGTAGAAAGAGCTTACACTACTTCCTTACACTTTCCCAGATAAACAGTATTTATCTCATCTAACTCAGGCTTCTAAAATTCAGGTCATTAAGTCTAAACTAGTCACTCTATGTGCTGTACTCACCGGTCAGGGATGGACATTTGTAGGTGGCAATGCATCATTGCCTTGTCTTTAAATCTATATTGGGCTGTCTTATTGGTCTTTTTAGGTCTGTGTAGGGAGTCCCAGGGTAGAGTGCAGTCTACTCCAGTACATCACAATCTGGACCTCAGACATCTGTACAAAGCAGAGGAGACATATGGAAACATAAGCAGAGCACCACAGATCGTCGTCTGAATAATTGACTTAGATGAGCCACCCCATTTGTACCTGCTGAGGTCTTACAGGTTGTCTCAAATGTCTAGTTGAAAAAAAACTGGTCAGGAACAAAGGCTACACAAGATTGATCCGGGTATACTGTCAGATACATCAGATATTTTGAAATTTCAAATATACTGAGACCTTTTTCCTTGGAAAAATAGAATCGGAATACTGATTCTTGCAAACCAAAATGGAGGAGTCAGGAAGTAAAGGAAGAATGCCAATCCTTTTACCAGTTTCTTGTCCACTGACTTGAACAAAATGAAGATCTGTGTTGATCCCTAATGCATTTTTAATATGCACCTTTCTTCAGGAAGAAAATATGCCGGGCAACTGTGTGTTATGTAAGACACACACACATCATAACTAAAGATTTGTTCATCCTAAAAGCAGGATCTGGACCAGCTGAGAAATGGAAAGTGTAAAAACAGTCAATAGTTTTCTAATTAACATATTTATGGGATTACTGGAGCCCAGAAAAACTACTGGGAATTTGAATAGTACAGATTTGATCGGGGAAATAAAATTTAATTGTTTGTGTGGCTGTAGTTATTTATAAAAACCTTTAAAGACACATTTCTCTATTTCTTCTGAAGCTGCCTATCATCATAATATTTATAACTAGTTTCATGTCTACCTGTTTAGTTGATACTGTATTTCTTATTAGTCAGGACACAATTCTTAGCTATCGTAAAACATCTTACTCTTAATAAGGGCTCAAGAATTTCTTCCAGCATTATTTTTTTCTTTAAAGCTCTGTTTACTACAGCTAGAAATGTTAGAAATGTAGCTATGCTTGATAGTAATTTATTTGCTATTATAAAGGGTCACTGTATTTTCAGTATTAGTGTCATCAATTTCAAACAAAGTATCATGAATATAGAAAATTTGACATTTATGACAGACTGTCAATTTAGATTCAGCCATACAATCAATTCAGCGGAATACTTAGTCTATTATTCAGCTATAGAAATACAAGAAGGCTGAACAGTTGAATCATAGGATGGGAACCCACTTCTCTAGGCATCTAACCAGTGCCTAAAGTATAGGCACTTCCTGCCAAAACTCAGAAAAAAAAGTGTTTCATGTCTACATGTGGATCCTTTAAGAGCCCTAATATTCTTCTAAAGCAATGTTTTAATGCAGATTGAGTTTCTGAAAGGGATTCAAGTTCTCTACTTCCATTCTGGTGCAACAAAGCAAGTCAAACTGCTTTCATGCAAAAACAAAAAGGAATGGAAGGTCAGACTTCTGAATTAACATAATTTTTAACATCATTATTAACATCATTATTATTTCAATGAAGGGAAATAAAGTATCTTTCTTTTTGAATGTCTTTTTGTAATGTCTTTACTGAAATGACAGCTGTGCCACTCAGAAGCTATGGAAGTGTATGGTGATACTCAAAGTCACTCAAATCTGCTAAAATACAGCTTTGAAGGTCATTGAAGGAAATTGTTCTTACACCAGGATGGAGAGAGAGAGAAAAACCTGGATTATAGTCTCTTTTTTTAGAGACTCCTTGTGCATTTTGTGTTTAACAGCCACTGGTAAGATACATAAACAGCTTTAGGAAGTAGATCAGAGGCTAGAATTCCTCCACTACTTCAGTACAGACAGAAGTTTAAATTCAAGTTTGGGGTGAATATCACCTGAATTTTATAATCTTTTCTGTATAATGATCCAGATTCAGTAAGAATGATTGAAGCATCACAGAGCATGCTTTAATCTTTTGTTCAGAGAAAGTTTTTGTTACAGAAGGGGTGATTTAGATTGCTTAAAGAATCATTGTCATAGGTATTACAAAAAGTGGTTTTAACATGGAGTTGTAAAAAGTGCGACTTAATGAAGTTCAATGGCAAGGTTCACTCTATTAATTATTTCATGGAAAAAAAAATACAAAGGAAAATTGAGTTACATTCAAGTTGGAATGATGCACAGAGAGACTGGAGATACAAAGGATAAGAAGGACCCTCCCATTGAGTCATAAGATTCAGAGTGGACTCCCTTGCTTTCTAAACTCCTGATGGAGCTTAGGTGCAGCTTAGACCCAAACTTTGTCTCAGACTTGGTCAACAGTTTATATCTAAAGAAAAAAAAGTGTAAGGGAGACCCTCTGGTGGAGTTCCAAGGTTCAGAATAGACCCCCTTCTTTCTAAACTCCTTCTCAGCGAGGTGTCTAGGTGCAGCTGGATCCAGACTTAGTCCTAGATTCGGTCAATGGTTTATATCTAAAAAAATTATATATATGCAAAGTTTATACAATGTTTTAGTAGCATCAATTCAGCATGCAAAGTTACCAAGGCAAAATCAAAGTTATTATACTACAGGATTATACACGATATCAGTGGCTTACCAAAGATCTGCAATTGGTAAAAGGTCTCTCTGCCTTGAGGAGTAAACTTGAGCAGTGTCCCAGCTCAAAGGGAGATCACTGCCATGCAGCCATGCTGCCTAAAAGGGAGAGCTCAAAGGTGGCCCTCTTAGGCTGTCATATTTATAGAGTAAAGTGGTTGGCTCATAGTCAAATTACATGTGATGGAAAACATGTGCATAAGGCTTCTTGTACCCACAACTTTATTTGTTCCTTGATAAATGGGTCTTGGAAAAGCCACCTGCTATTCATGTGTTAATCACATGATCAGTGTTCCGTGCCTATATGTATCAATGCTCACTGAGCCACTCTGCTCCTTTTTGAGCTTTCAAAGAACAAGCTGAAACCAGAGGAGTTCTTGGCCTGGCTACAGCTCAGGCCTTTACCTACTCCAAAGCCTGCACCAAACTTCCGCTAGTTGGGTTAAGTGGTCAAGTGCATTCGTCACAGTTTTGAAAGACTGGACATCATGTTCAAACCACTTTGGGGAAAAAAAATTAGGAAACACTAAAACCTAGATCTTCTATTTCCCAAGCATTGTTCTAACTTTTTGTATTTGTACTATCGCTTTTGTGGTTTTTGAGAAAATGAATGGGTGTTCTGTAAGTTAAGAGAAAAAAATGTTTGTTACCTCTCAGTTCTAGATGTAAGAGTTCTCACTACCTGCATGTTGGGTGACTGCTCCCCAGGAACTCTGCAAAAGACACTTAACATACTCATTTGATCTGGGCCCCCTAACTTCAGAGAAACTTGTTTTTTTCCACAGATCATCACTGATCATAAAGACTAACCGTGTAACTCAGGCTGAATGATCCAAACCAGCTGCCTGTTTTCAGACAGAGAAGAGAAATAAACTATCTTCTAAACACAAATGATCTGAATCAAGCCCAATAGCAAGTAGTGAAAATACGCTTTTTAAGTTTCTCCTTGCCAGAAGACTATTTCCTATGCTAATATGCTTTGACTTAGCCACTTTGACCCCATGGGTTCATCACTTAAAGACTTAAATACAGGAGCTCTTATACAAGAATGAGGCCACTCACATAAAAAGGTTACAGCTAATTCAAAGACATGAACTCATAGATTTAATAGTACACCATGGACAGTATACACAAAGCTTATTTTAACCTTGGAAAGCTGGCTTCCCATGGCTCACCTTGGACTCAACTGAAAGACAGATACAGCCTGAAATTGTTCCCAGGGTGATTCTCCAATCCTCTATCCATTCTCCATAATTCAGCTGCCCTTTCACTTCATATCCCAATTAAAAGTCTCTATCATAAAGTTCTGAAACTTATGTAGTATCTGTGCCAATATGAATCTAATCAGACAAATTTCTCCAGAAGCTGGTCAGCTCTCATAGGAAAGAGTGAATCATCTGTCTGAAATTTCAAAGACATAAAAATTTGTTGAAAGCGAGATTTGAAGGATACTTCTCAGACATTATAGTCAGTGCACACCATTGGGACCCTTACTAGCCTGTCTAGACACAAATTCTTCAAATATAGATTACCAAAATGGGAAAATATCACTAACTGGGCTTAAATATTGATCAGATTAAAAAAAAAAAATCAGTTTTTTCCATTTCAAATTTTTCCAAAAGTGTAATTTTCTGAAGAAACTTATAGTAAGCATGAAGGACCTTTAAAATTTAGCCTGGTATTTTTAAAATTCTGTTTAGAAAGCTAAACTGTCTCTACTGCATTTCTGAAAACAGATTAAATAAAAACACTTTCTGGCTTTCATATTTCAGAAATCTGTGAAAATATCTTTTTGTCTTTTGTATTGCGCAAGTGAGAAAAGTTTGTTGTTGTTGCTGCTGCACCTTTTAAAATACTATTTCAAACTTATTTATCGTTCATGTGCAGAGTTAACTGTGTGTTGGGCCCTTTTATGTCAGCAAAGCTGAGTTGCTCAATAATCAGCAAGCAATATGCATGGAAAAAGTCCCTTGAAGTTATACTCATAGAGCACTGATACCCAACAGGATCCCAGTTTCCTTTTGTTCCCGTTAGTGGCAGGATTTCACTCCTGATTATGCAGAAAAGTTCATTATTCCCAAGGCATCAAAAAAACCCTCAAAGTAAACATCATATGGCCTTTGACCTGTGCTGGTCTGAGGGACAAGATGGATGAGCTGCCCTGTGAGATTTTACAGACTTCACTCCAGTTCTCATTCCACAGCAAAGCAAAGAAGTTGTTTCTCACCGTATCTGAGAATTTGATCTAGGGAATGAGCCCTGAGCCCCTTTTTCCTACTGCTAGGCTGGACTGTCCTATTCCCATTTTTCAACACAATGTTAATTTCACAATGTGTGTTTTAACCTACATTGTTCACTCCTTCTTTGTTCTAATTTGCAGAAGATCTTTCCTCTCTTTTAATTTACAGTCCTCCTCCCTGACCTTCAGCCAAAATAGGTTCTTTTAGTTAATTGCCCTGCTCAGCGTTTACCCCTTAGAAAGGCCAACAGCAGTTGAGAATTTGTCTTGCTGGTTTTTTCCCTAGCATGTTTTGTTGAAGTCTATGGTTTCCTGAGTCTGTTTAGGAATTACCACTCATGAACACACTTGTCCTGAACTGAAACCAGGAAATAGTTTGAGTTGGGGTATCTAACTCATTTACTGATACATAAAAAGATATCACTGATTCTAATTAACAGAAAATTGATAGAAAATTGATATGTCAGACAACATGTCAAAAAGTTTAATAATGAAATTTTCCTTAAATCATGTTTAAGTTACTGTGAAAAAAAAAACTTGAATCAAAAAAACCCACAGCAAAATAAACTGGTCTGACACTGACCATGAAGCCACAATATTTATCAGATTGTTTAACAAATCAACTATTTTCCATTTGTTTGACTAATATTTTAAATTATATGTGTGGTCTATTTAATATAAGTATCAACAAATTATTCTGCATTCAACTAGTACTTAAAGCAATAGTCCACAGGCTGGGGAAATCTCTGTTGAAAATGTATTAATAGGAAATAAATTAAAGCACTTAATGGTGCAACAACACAAGAAAACACAAAGAATGCTAAAGATGAAGATCACGGGCACTATTTTGGATATCCAGCATTTTGCAGAGGATATTTTATTAATTACAAAATCTTTACATTTCCTGCATTGTGAGTCCTCATAACGGGGCAACACTGTGTTGAAATTCCTGACGGAATCGAATCTGGCCAGGGATATAAAAAGTAACAAGAAAAGCTTTTACAGGTATGTAGGGGACAAAAGAAAATCCAAGGAGAACGTAAGCCCCCTCCGGAAGGTAATGGGTGTTGTGGTTACCCGGGATATGGAGAAGGCTGAGGTACTCAATGACTTTTTTGCCTCAGTCTTCACTGATAAGGGCTCTTGTCCCACCACCCAAGCTGTGCAAGGCACAGGCAGGGACTGTGAGGATGAAGAACCGCCCACGGTGCTCGAAGAGCAGGTTCGGGATCATCTAAGGAACTTGAAGGAGCACAAGCCCATGGGGCCTGATGAGATGCATCCGCGCGTCCTGAGGGAACTGGCGGATGAAGTTGCCAAGCCACTGGCCATCATATTTGAGAAATCGTGGTGGTCTGGTGAGGTCCCTGATGACTGGAAGAGAGGGAACATAACCCCCATTTTTAAAAAGGGGAGAAAGGAAGACCCAGGCAACTACAGGCCGGTCAGCCTCACCTCTGTGCCTGGCAAGGTCATGGAGCAGATTCTCCTGGAAACCATGCTAAGGCACACGGAGAGCAAGGAGGTGGTTGGTGACAGCCAGCATGGCTTCACCAAGGGCAGATCGTGCCTGACCAATTTGGCGGCCTTCTAGGACGGGGTAACAGCATCGGTGGATAAGGGACGGGCAACAGATATCATCTACCTGGACTTGTGCAAAGCTTTTGACACTGTCCCGCACGACATCCTTCTCTCTAAACTAGAGAGGCATGGGTTCAATGGATGGACCACTCGGTGGGTAAGGAGTTGGCTGGATGGCTGCACTCAGAGAGTGGTGGTCAACGGCTCAATGTCCAAGTGGAGACCGGTCACCAGTGGCGTCCCTCAGGGGTCCGTGTTGGGCCCGGCCCTGTTCAACATCTTTGTCGGTGACATGGACAGTGGGATAGAGTGCACC
>WHYT01015138.1:121408-155814 GCA_009806455.1 Tetrax tetrax | reverse complement strand
AAGCTCACCTTTCCCCCCCCCCCCCATCTTCTCTGCCTCTCTCAAATATGTAAATAAATGTTGCCACCTAGAAGAAAAGGATGATGAGGAGACTGTTGCCTCTGACTTTAAATCCTTTTCATGTATTTCTTTTTAGGGTCTCTGGCTGTTAGAGAGCTCTGAACCCCCTTCTCACTTGCACGTGTCCGTCTAGCATTCCATCACACAATGCCCTCCTTAGCTGAGGAGGGTTAGATGCAAATCTCTCCGTGCTGCTTTTTAAATTGCCTGGAGGAGTCCCTTGACGGTGACAAGAAGCACTCCTCTTCCTCTCACACTGCCACCTCCACACTGCTTCTAGGTCCTGCCTGCCTGCCTGGGAATTGCGATGCTGCCTCTGTGCTTGTGGTGTTTGACGCTTGACGTTTTATGCAAAATATAGACATTTTAGGATAGGCAGAATACTATTTTGTTTCTATGAAAACGATTTCCTTCTGTTGTTATGATGTAATGAGAATACCACTGACAGGCATAGCTAGGCCTAGCTATGCTCTGTTTCTTCAAATCAGGAAGAAGCTTGTTATACATAGTGGTGTTTAAATACTGAGTCATTACAAAAGCATTTGGATGAAGATGTTACCAATGTTGGTAGGATTTAACTGAATAAACAGACGTATGCTGTTCTGTCTTAGGATCATTTTATTGAGTTTCTGCATTATTAGCTGCAGTTTCTCTCTGAAAGTTTGAAGTGTGTTGAGGAAATTCGAGTTACTAAATACAGCTAATAAATACTACTTTGTAATGACAGCACTTGAAAATTCATTTTGGGTTCCCTTTTGTCACCGTCTTCCTTATTTCAAAGGAGCTTGTTCGGGAAAGAAAACGGGATTGTTGTTCGATTGCTCTTTAAAGAGGAGCACTTACCAGGCTGTCACCTTGTTTATATATGTTCTTATTTAGTGTAGGATTTTGCAGTTTGCATTTCCCTTATCCACCCACTGTGTAATTTGCATTTACACAAAAATGATTTCCCATTTCTGTAGGAGTTGGTATCAGTGTCATGGATTGTCGTGTTATGAAGACTCCATCACACTTAGTAAATTTGCTATGAATTACTTAAGTATTATAATAATTATGTTTCAAACTGTTTATGTTGGATTCATGAACTAATGCTCTCATAATAATAATATAACTATTATAATTGCTGCTTCTTAAAAATGTGTTAATTTATCTTCCTGTCCCACCTTTGGGAAGGATCTGCTATGTATAAAATCACAGTAAATTATCAAATCTTCAGTAAGCTTTGTACCTGTATGTAGGCACAATTTGATCCAGCCTCCTTTTCTCTGACGTTTAGTTGACTTCTTTCCAGAACTACGACAGATTTTGCCAGCTAACCATTTCAACATCACTTCTTACATAATTAACACAGCGCTTTATCATTTGCATTCCACTAATAAGTTGAATAGTGACACACCACATTCCGAGTCTTGTAAGTTTGTGGTGCATTATTCCTCAGCAATGTGTGCTGCTTACAAGTTAAAACTCCACTCCTGGAATGAAACCTGCTAATATTGGCCTCTCTACTTGAGTAGCTTCATTAACCTAATTAGGACTAGACATGTATGAGGCAGTACTTGAAGACTATACTGCATATCCATATCTAGAGCCCCATTAAGTTTAATTTTTCACAGAAGTACTGTCGATCGTAGTGGCAACAGGGGATCTCTGAATATGTTCAATAATTTCATCGGGTAATTTATCAGTTTTACCATTTAGTAGCAGCTAGAGCTTGACTGAATAACAGCAGGGCTGTTTGCAAGCTGCATTTCTTTGGTGATAATACAGAGACGTTAGGTGGTTTATGGACTTGTGAAGTTAATCACACTGGTGTTTTGAGTGGATCAAATGAAAATAGTTTGGTATTTGTTTAAACACTGTAGCTGACTATTTTAAAACAAGCTGTGAAAAAACTTATGCCCAGTCCAGAAGTTATTACTCAATTGAATAATTCCCCTTTGTGTCAGGGGAGTTATCACAAGAATCTGGGAAGCTTTGTCTTTGCATTCTGTGTGCCTATGATGCTTCTCCTTACAGATACAAATCTTCAGGGATCTTGGAAGTTCACAGTAAGGGACCTGTGTGACTAAAAATTATTGCGGTGTTTGCCGTTCCCTGTATCGGTGCGTTTTATGTAGGCACGAAAAGGCTCTGCCAGTAGTTTCTTCCTGGGCAATTCTTTGCATGCCCTGTGGGATATAAAATTCTTTTTCTGTCCAACTAGTAATCGAGAGTGATGCTTTTGGCCCATGGTGGGGTTTTTTAATCTTGATTTGGGGTGGGTTTTTTTTGGCATTTGATAAACAGAAGAACACTGAAATCTATCAAACAGTTAAAGGTTCTCAATTTTATTATATACAGCTATTGAATCCATATGCTATACTTCAGAGATGTAGGCAATATGGGAGAGATTATTTTTAATAAAACTGAATGTTTGATGTGAGACGTTTGTAGACATGCAAGAGGATGGAGTCTGTGGTCTAAAACACTTGTATGCATGGACAATGTTAGAAGAGGGCAATAGGTGCAAGAAGAATAACAAATAGAAACCCTGCTCAGTTCATGTCTGGTTAGTGTCAGCATCTTTAGTGGAAATGTGTATGTGTGTGTTCTTTTTTAAGAAATGCTTTAAGAAATTTAGTATAGAATGGTGATGAATAGCTTAACATATATAAGAACTTCCTTTTTGATATATATTAATGGAGGCTAACAGGAGAAAAAGATGGCCATGTAACTCATGCTACATTGGTAGGGGAATCTTTGCATCCAGCAGCAAGATTCAGACAGAAGGGACTCAAAGGAGCTGGCTGTGTGGCAGCAGAGGTTTGTTGTCTGTCATTCAGTCCAAACAATTTGTACATTTGAGAATAAGTGCAGTATCATTATAATACGCTTGGAACATAGAAAGAAGATACTTTGTTCAATCATAGCATTTTAGTGTGTCGGAACAAAATGTAAGAGTGCATCTCTCTTCTTCTATTTCAACTGCTTTTCCTTTTGCCTTCAGTAGATCCTTTTTCCTGGTTTTGAAAATTATTGTATCCCTAGTAGCCTTTGTGCATATAGTCGTAAGTTAGTCCTTTATGTTTTTTAAGAACAAAATTCTAATTATTTCTCTGTATTTTTGCACCCCCAATGACGAAAGTTCTAATTTATTACATTCTAAGATAAAAATAGCTTATCAAGTTTTTCCGTACAGATATTTTTTTCCTTCCCTTTTTTTACTTTTGTTATTGTTTGCTGATTGTAACAGATAGGAGTATCCTAACCTTTGTCATCTTCAGTGTTTTGGTTTGGGATTTTTTTGAATTGATGGGATCTGTGCTAGGAAGAGGAGCTGGAAGAAATTCCTTCCTGACTTCCTATATATTGAGCCAGTCTTTGTAGCATTTTGCGGTGTTTCTTGTAACGAGATGAAGAATCTCCTTTTGTTACCTACAGCAGTGACCAGGGATAAACTTTTCAAAGCTGATGTTGAGTGTACATATTTGGGTATATGTCAAAGTGACTTGTATTTACCATTTCCCTCACCCACCCCCACTTCTTTTTTCTTCCACAGATTAAAAAATGTCTTACTATTTGTCTAAAACCTAAAAAGAAATATCTTAGTACTTACTGGTGGTTTTATGTATGACGCTGTAGTGGTAATTCCACAGCATCTTAACACATGAAACATACTGTGAAATAATGTTTGTGTGTCCTTCATCTGATTTTCTTCGGGGATGAACGGCTGTAACCTGTGGATGAGATAATGATTGATATTTATGCTGGGCATTGGTGCAGCACTGTACTTCAGGTGGAAGTGTAGGCTGGCAGTGTAAACTGTTTCTTCCTTCCTGCCACCCACTCTTGTTTTTGTTACCTGAATTGGTTTGTCTCTACTTTTGTTGTCTAACTCCATGAAATACTGGAGGGGATGTGTACTGAAGGACATTTAACTCCTCCCTTGTTGGGAATGCTGGGAAGCCAGCAGTAGCTGCTGACAGGTTCCAGCAGGGCTGAGAGATGGAAAACGAAAGCCGAGTATCTGAGTGTAGCAAAATGATCACCTCTGCATCAGGAACACTGAATTCTGCATGTTAAAAAATTGCCAGACGTCATCTGTGGGAACTGGACAGCTCAGTCAGGACGTGAATGGGGACAAGTTGCGCGTCTCAGATGTGGAATTAGGGATGACTTCGGGTACCGGTAATCTGTTTTTCACTTTGGAGCTTGTGACTGCTGTTTGTGCATATATACACTTAAATTTTAGATCATTCAAGTCCTGTAACAACTCTGCCTTGGCTTGGCTTAAGGCTGCAGTAGGAAATTAACCTGTCTGAATGTGGTCCTTGCAGCAGACTTGGTAAGCAATACTTTTATGGTACTGTAAACAAAATGACAAGGGCATGCTTTTCTGGTTTTTACCTGGGAGTTCCTCCGAAGTACAGCTTCTGTGAATGTTGAAAGCCGTGGTCGTGGTACATGCAGTAAGTGGGATTTACTTGTTTTGTATTTCTGGTCAGTCAGCTTTGTTTCTCAGTAAAAGTCAGAATGTAAACTTTTGGTGATGTCTCTATATATGCTTATGCAATACTGAGCAGAATGGAGAGCTCGTTCTGACTCAGCCCGAGCGCTACTCTAGCTCGCAGGAATCCAGAAATATCTGGAATGTGACTAATCATTCTTGTGGTTTTATGTAAAAGAGATAGTACAGCTTGTTTTCAATCTTTTCTCTGTACAGTATTGGATCCACTGACTTGATTATTTCTCATCCTAACTATGGTGAAAGGCAGAGCTTCTGATCAGTACTCTTTTCCACGTTATGTCTGGTTTTGCAGCAATTAATTGAGCCTACTGAAGCAGCAAGCCTTCCCCACCACAATTTTACATGCGTAAACTTCAGCACACCGTAATTATTAAAGGGATATGACTGAGTGCAGTGCTGTCATTTTAGAAGCTATTGAAAATGAGCAGAATGTAAATGAGAAATTTTAATGTCATTGTTCTCATGTGAATCTAAACTCTGAGACCCCAGCTCTTCATCAGTTTTAACGTAATTTATAGGTCTGTCTTTTGAATTTCATCTATTGTTAAAAATTATTTTCTAAATTCTGGTAGAAGAGCAGCTTTAATTTTTGACAGCTTCTGTTGTATATATGTTGCAGAACATCTTAAAGCAATGACTGGAACATTTTTCACTTGGTATACCTCCAGACAAATTTAAATTCACAGATATACCACAAAGTGTTGCAAGCAATGATAGGGAGGAAATATTGAGAGAAGAAAATAATGAAGAATGAACACCCTGCAAGAATTGTTTTTGTTTTTTTTTTTAAAAAAAAAGGTTGCTGAGACATCAGTGGAGGTTCTGCAAATAGCATGATGCACTTCAATATGATGTTTTTTTGTATCCAAAAATAAGTTTGAGGAGGGAGAAAAGTTTCTAGCAGGCTTCCTGAGAACATAAAGAAACTTATTTAGGGCATTTTAGGTTTCAAAATAGAGGGAGGTATATTTAGATTAGATATAAGGAAAAAATTTTTTATGATGAGGGTTGTAAAACACTGGAATGGGTTGCCCAGAGAGGTGGTGGATGCCCCATCCCTGGAAACATTCAAGGCCAGGTTGGATGAGGCTTTGAGCAACCTGATCTGGTTGGAGATGTCCCTGCTCCTTGCAGAGGGGTTGGACTAGACGACCTTTGAAGGTCCCTTCCAACCCTAACCATTCTGTGATTCTATATTTATTTTTGAGAGCTACACTTAAAGAAAAAATTCAGACCTTCTTAGTTGTAGGTCTGCTGGGCCTCCACAGTATAGTTCTACAGCTGAGTATTGTTAAATATTTGTGGAAATTTGGTGTATTTTGTGGTCACTAACTGGGGATTGTGTTTAGCTCCTTGACCGAGAATAAATGTGTTGCTGCTTATAAACCATCCACAGTGAAGGCAATCTCTCAATTTGTATTAAGACTCTGCAAGTATGTTGAAATAGGATTTTAAAATGTAGTGTATATTCTCCACAAATGAAAACTTTGTGTAAAACGGAGATTTGGCAGATTACATAATTGTGACACTGCCATCAGCATCTTGTAGTTTTTTCTACTTTCTGTAAAGACATTTGAAAATAGCTTGCCAGTGACAGGATTGCATTTGTGAGTTTGGTTTAGTTTGGTTTTTTACTTAATATTATTTGGGAGGTTCAGTTTTGAGTTAAATGGAAAGTTCGTGGCAGAGTTTATCTGGGACTTTAATCCATGATGCTGTCGTTATGGAGACAGGAACAAGCAAGGAACTCCTTGAGTTTTATGTATCCCATGTAAATTAACCGAGTAAAACCAGAGATTCTGTCTAGGAGTTTGGTAGATTTTTTTCTACTACCAAAAGATGAATCTATGCCTTACTTACGTTCAGCAGCACAGGGATGCAGTCTGGAAATGTTTGTGTTGGTATCTACCTACTGTGATGGTTTAATTTTCTCTTGAGAGCTGGCACAGATTTCTGTTCAGGCTAATCTGATTTATGTCAGTGGTTTGGACCACTGCTGAGGAACAAAGGTGGTCTTATCCTGGAGTGCTCTGTAGCTGCAGCTGAGGATCTGGATTTTAATCTTTGAGTCTTTGGCAGGTTGGATGGGAATGAAAGCTTAACTCCTTTTCTTTTTTAAAGGATGGTCCTGAGCTCTTCTGGAAGCTTTTCTGTAATCTTCATTAAGCAATATTCACTGTTTCATGTTGCGTAAGAAATTCTTTCAAGCACTTGATAAAAGTGTAGTACCAATTTCAAAATAAACACAAGGAGACTAAATGTGTTTTTCTTTCAGAGACTGGAAAGAACAATGTGTTTCATCTCAGAAAGAATGGTACTTCAAAGCCATATACCGTAGCATTGGCTGATATCTCCTCAGTGGAGTTACGATATGGTAATGCTTTGTGGTCTGGCAGAGATCCACATCTCTGTAATCTGTTTCTGATACTTAACATATATTTTAGATGGTGCTACTTCATCTGTCTCTGGAATCTGACGTACGTTTTTAATCTAGAGAAGTAATGGAATTGTGATAAAATAGTGAAGTGCAGAGATAGTCCAAAGTTTTTCATAGCTGAGGGTGTAGATTTAGGGTTCCCTTCTTAAAGGGAGATTAGTACCAATCTACATATGTGGCATAAGCTAGTAAGCCTCAGGAAAGTTGTTATAAATTATATTACTATAAAATAATTTTCCTAAAATAGTAGTCCTTTTTCAATATTTCTTTTAAGATTAAGTACTGTAACATTTTTCAGACATGCTTATCTTTTATATGCTATAAGGGACTAACTAGAAGACTTTGTATGCTTTTAAAGCCTGAAATACCTAGTTGCAATATTTTATATATTTATTTAATTATAGAATCCATGTTTGTATGGGCAGAAACATGAACATCAAAATAAACTTAATTCTTGGAATAGTGTTCTGTGGTTATCTTTAAGGCACAACACATTACTTAGGGCATATTAAATTTGGATATTTATGTCGTTTTTCCTGTGAATGAATATACTTTTAGTCTGTGCAAATGACTTACACATCATAACAGCTGTGCGGTGTCATAGTGAAAGCCTAGCTCTCGCTTCTGAATCCGGGTTATTGATCTGTGATGGAAACAAACGTTATTGGACTTGCATGTTTTAGCAATTTATACTTTGTATTCTTGTATAGCTGTTTTTGGCAATAAACCCCAAACTTTCACAAAGCTTTATTAGAAGATTTTCAGTGAGAAGAATAAATCCCCATTGACTAACTCCTTATGATTCAGTTACTACACCTTCAGTTACTACCCATATTACAGCCCATAAGTGGTGATGAGGATGTATTACTGTACGTTTATAAGAATAATTAAAAAGCTGTTCTCTCAGTAGGGTTCTGTGCTCTCTCGTACAAGGACTTCATAAGTTTTGTGTTAATGTTCTGGATTTGAACTGTTGGACTGCAGAGTCCTCTGCTAAGCAGGACTAATTGTGACGCAGCATCACGTACACACCGTAGCTGCCCCCTCCATAGCTGCTCAGTGTGGGTAGCGCTGCAGGTAAATCCCTGCCCATGGTCAGTGTGATTGGGACCATGGAATCGGTGGTTTAGCTGTTCTTGTGAACACCTGAGGAGATGTGTTGCTCTCCCTCTTGCACAGCGGTCCAGGTGGTGTTTCTCGGGGTCGCTCTAGTGCGACTGTATCTCTGCTCAGGAACTCCCATGTTTGCAAAGTGGGGTTTGTCCAGCATGTTACCTTTGGCCATAACAATGTATAGGGATTGCTTGACTTGAATATTCAAAGGTTTTGTACCAAAGTGTGCTACAATGTGTATTCTTCATGCTATGGATTTCCAATAAAAGCTACTTTAAAGATCACCTTTATAATTTAAAGATGTGGTAAGTATTTTATGTGAGGTCAGCTCTATGCTGGTTCACTTCAAGCTCAAGTACAAAGGGAGGGAAGCTTTTATCTCAAAAAAAATAAAAAAAAAAGATGCTAGTGAGTATTTCTAGCATCTAGCATAAACAAGATTGGGGTTTTAAGGTACAACATGTCAGATCTGCCACGAAGAGAACAGCGTGTTACTGAGAAATTTGACTTTGCCTTCAGGATCTTGTTTTCATAGCTAATGGCAAGATGACTAGGAGCGCTTATTAAAAAAAAAAAAAAAGAGAAACTGCAACTGTGTTGATTTCTGTCTACTTATTGCCTCTGTAGTAGTTTCATACAAATCAGGATTTCATTTTTAAAATTACTTGGAGATTTAAAGTATCCACTGTAGTAGGTGGAATGCTAGGTAAACTGTAAGTCGGGTTGTGATGAGGGCTCCAGTGAAGGTGGCAGTGCAAAAATGTTGCAAAATTGTTTTAGCTTGGAGAGAGTTGCCTTTGAATTGTGTTTCTCCTCCCTAAGAAGGGAGTCCTGTAGAAGGTGGTTCAAGGAGAGAGTGTAGGTACTAGAAACAGGGTAGCAGAGGAGTCCTAATGGGCTCTAATACTTCTTTGCTAGCAAGGATCTCAAAAATTAAAATTTTTCAAATTCATTGTGAAAAGGAGAATTGAAGCATGTGGTTTTGCAATGAACAGTCGTCCCTCACCTCAGGTGAGGTGAGGGGACTTTTAAACTTTTTCCTACATGCCACTTCTTATAGGAATGAAAATGAGCCCTGTGTGCCCATTTCTTCCGCTTTGGGGATACCCAGGGAAATCCCTATGGGGGGCTACAGTGCAGTTGCAGAATACTTCTTGTGCCAGCACTCTGATGCAGGCACTTGATGGTGCTAGTGTATGTACTTCTTGCGCTTACGGCAGGAGGTGAGGAGGACTTGGAAACATTTTAATGGGGAATCTGTAAAGTTTTGGTGGGGATGAATGTCAAAGCCACAGCTATATCTTTCCCTGAATTGACTGCGAAGAGTGTAAAATCTCTCTGTAAAGAGCCTGACACTTCTAAGCTGAGGTTGTCTTTTTCAAGAGATTTGTGGCTTTTAAGCAAATACAGTTTATCTTGTATTTTTTGCCACTGTGAGTATGGTGTATGTATCATAGCACTATTTATGTCGTACATGGAAAACTCATGTTAAGAGGGAGTTCTTCCACTTGTAAAATGAAGCATAAAACCATTAATAAATACCAGGATCAAGACTGTTTAACAATATTTATCTGTCCTGTGGGATTAATGCGTAATTTCAGAGCCATGTGCTTTTTCCCCCCTCACGGGGTCCCTCCCGTGTTCAGCAGCTCCTCATTGTTCAGAGGCTGGATCGGTGCCTTACCTTCCTGTATGGCTCAAACTTTTCTTGGAAGATAAGTTGTAATTAACCTTGACCCTTCCTGTGATGTTAGTCTCTTTAACAAGTACTTAATAAAAATCCATTTATTTTTTTGAAGATCTGTGAGAGAAGAGGTTATTATTTATCAGAAATTGTGGATATTGTAGAATGTAATTTCACTTAAATATACTCTTGTACTAGATAACTCTGCAGCAGAGTTTTGTTTTGCTTTGTTTTTTTTTTTAATGACACTGTATATTCTAGTCAAATTTTATTGAAATTTCCCTGGCCAGCTCTGCTCTGGTGCATCTTCAGTGCCTGTCAGTCTTGGTTGTTCAGGGTAGTCGTATTGCATGGCTGTACCAACATTTCAGTTAAGCTGTGAGGGTTTTATTCCAGAAGACTTGTTCTGGACAGCAAGTTAATTAAAATGACGCAAAATTCAGTAAAATATTTATACATTGATGGATGCTTCCAAGAACATTTGGAGAAAGGCTGTAACCATATTTGTTAACCAGTTGTGAAAAGCAAGGTTTGAGGCTAATGCTGTAGGGGAAGCTGGTTTTCATATCAGCTTTGTTGTAGGGCTGTGTTAGTACTTAGTACTTCTTTCAGCTCTCGTTATTGATTGAGAATCACATGATTTTGCTGAAGTGTTTGTGTTGATCTTTCAAAGAAACTGGAATTCTGAGCATTTTATTATCACATATTGCCTTAATGTAACTGTCGATTTTCATATTCCTACTTTTCAAATAGGATGCTATCAGTTTAAATCTGAAGCGATTTCAATGGAAGAACACAAATCCACAGCAATTTCTGATGTTCAAGGACATGGGGATTTAATTTTATTCTTAAATTATCTCCCTCAAATTCTGTATTTATTTTTTCTTTTTTTAGAAAATGGACAACTTGCCCAATCCATAGAGCACAGAATTATTATCAGTGAATGTCTTTATCTGCAAATGTGCTGCTTGGTAAATTTCAAACTCAGCTTAAAAAAAAAAAAGGCAAGCACCAAAGTGAATAATTCAGAATGCTGACTAATGCCAATAAGGTGCAGTGAAGGTAAATAGTTTCCTGCCTTTTATAGTTGATCCTGCTGCTGTGTATTAGTCCTGACTTCAATGATTAAATAAGTGTCCTAGGAATAACGAACATGTGGTTAGGAGGTGATTTTGTTCATTTTTGTTGTTCTCTTCTGGAAAAAAAAAACCCACAACCTAACATATTTTTGTTTTATCTTGTAGTTTTTAGCATATAGAAATGAAGACCAGAGGGAAATAAAGTTGGTGTAGTTAGTGCCTGTACCAGTACAGTTTCAAAGTTGGGGGTTTTTTGGTGGTTTTTTCTTTTTTCCTTTTTTTTTTACTGGATGTCGTTTTGCAGGAGAAGGAAGATAGAGAATTATACTTGAATAAACACAACATTTTCTGCAGTCTTTTTTCTTGTAAAATCAGATTGCAACATGTTGAAAAAATGGGATACAGTTTTTAGGCAGAACCATAGCTCTTTGTTGTGGGAGTTTGACATTTCCTATGCAAAAATCACTTATTCAGAATCTTAAAACTATAGTAGTTTTTTATTTTTGTTATGTCTTTGACTTTGGGGTAAAGCCAACAGTTGCTTTGTGATGCTCTCTTGGAAGCTGCATTGGGTAACCCTGGAGTGTCTGCAGAGCTGTTGCAATAGGGAAGAAAAATCTTTAGAATGGTTTCAGAGCAGTTCTTGCTGGGTTGCTGGAAAAGATGCCATTCACTGTCGGTTGTAGGCATTTTGGACTGCTGGAGCGGTTTGTAGGATGGGTGGTGGTAGCAGCTGAAAGGAGTACAGAGAGAAGCCAAATAATGATTACACAACCATCTAGTGACAAAGGTACAGTCACTGAACAGAGCAGTGTCAATAAGCCTTCAGGCTTATTTATGGGCAGTAATTTTCCGTACAAGCACACTGGGCAGCAAGAAACAGTCAAGGAGTCGTCATAATTTTCTCTTACCATGAATAAGTTTGTACTTTTAGTGACTGAATTCCATTTAATGAAATTTTTAATGTGTCAGTTGGTAACAGGTTTCTGATGAAGGACATCCTCACCCTTCTGCCTGCCAGACACAAGCATATACAAATCCTGTCCCTTAATATTTGTATTTTCAGCATTGGTGCTGAATGGAGATAGAAAAGCAGCATGTGGTACATTGCTGGATGGAAAAATGGTTGAGATGTCTCCATGTAAGCATTATCTTATCTTCTGGCAAAAGTAAATCTTACATTACAAAATATAGGCTCTAAAGCAATAAGGCTTAAAAGACTTGATTCAGTTGCCTCACCACGGCGTTTAGTGCCAGTTCACACATACCAGTGTGTCCAGGATGGCCAGAGAGAGCAGACAGCCCTGACACCATGAGTTATGGGAGAGCCATGCCTTTCGGGAGGAGCAGCTGCACTGTGTGGGGGGAATACTTCACAACACCTAAAAATAGCCCTAGAGGTGTATGTTTAGGTAATTCTTTTGAGCTGTTGGGGTTTTGTAAAGCCTCCCTTGAGACACTTGCATATTGTTTTTCTGTAGGTTGCCTATTCCCAGCTTAAATTGATTAAGCAGTGCTTCAAAATAGTTAAATGTTTTAATTTACAGTAAGTCACAGCTCTACCAGCTTTGTTATTTCCTACAGAAAGCTTTCACGTCTATGGTTGTGAACACTGCAGTAGAAAGAAATTTTTCCAGCATTCGAAAGACATTTCTTTCCTTTTTAGAGTAGCAGATCTTCCCCTAATTAGAACTGTATGGAAATTTGAATAGCTGTAGTACTACTGCCTGTTGTGGTGGCGTAGCTACTGTGTGATTGCAGATGTCACTGCCAAGCCTGATCCCCTCTAAACTGTTGCACGCAAGCTGTTAAGGTGTCTCAACTTCCATTTTAAAAAGAAATTTATCACAGTGAACATAAAGTAATTTAAGTTACCGAACAAATGAAAATTTCTACACAGCTAGGTTAATTTTGAAGATTGTCTGAAGTCCTTGAAAGTGCATTATCCATGAACTTTGTAATTCATGGTATAAAATTGGACTTGCATAATCTGTTCTAGGGTTTTGGTGCCTAAGTGCGTAATCACACTTGTGTAGCAGTAGAAAAAGAATACTGTCTATACAAATGCTATGTTATTTTAATGATACTGAATTTTTTATGATGTAGTCTTGCAAAGAAAGTCAGATATAGGGTGTTTTTCTATTCGATTAAAAGAAAGAGGCTTACTACGTGAAGCTTGACAAGTCTCTCTTGACATTTGGCCTGAAATGTTTGCAAGAGATTTCATATCCTCAGAGCAGAAATGAATATGAGTGGGTTGAAAATTTATGCTTACGTAATTAAATAATGAAGATTCTTTGGCATTAGATAAGATATGAATACAGGGAAGCTTGTTATCATTGCCCTATCAAAGCTTCTATCGCATACTGGAGTAAATGTCATACCTGTGCTTTGATAAATACATTTTACATTTGTATTTGGGAGGGCAGCTTTTGATACTTGTGCATTGCTAAAGGTTGAGTTATGCATTGAGTGAAGCCTTTATGCTGTGTTTCATAGTAGCACTTTTGTTTTGACTCAGTTTAAGTTTTGAACATTAATTTTTTGTGTGTGGTGCTTTGGGTTTTTTTGTTTGTTTTGATTTTTTTTAAAGTTAAGGTGGAAATTTAATGGTCACAAATGAAATCTCTTTCTAAAAGAGGAAACAATATCCAATCTACTTCATAATTATCTTGAAACTAAAAATACTTTGTTTCTACATACTTAAAGGCTGCATCTTATTTTCCTGAAACACTTCAAATTTTACGGAATATAATGAAGAGGAATCTTTATATGATAACTGTGTAAATAGATATATGTCTAAATATAGTCTTAATTCCTTAGACAGGACTAATCTTTGCATTTGTGCTTCTAGCAGACCTCTTTTGGATGGCTAGATTTCATTACTGAGTGATCAATCAAAAATTTACAGAGTAGAACTGATAAATCAGGAGCCCTGGAAATAACGCTTGATCTGAAGAGTCAGATTTTTTTTTTTTTAATACTTTTTAGGTACAAAGAAGTAAAGAACTAGAAGCCCACAAGTGTATTCATTCATTTCCATCCATTTTCTGCTGTTGATACATGGGCTGTTATACTTTATAATACAGCTTCTATTTGTGGATGAGCGTATCATGATTGTTGAATACAGGCAGTTTATTCAAAAGACTTTTATTGTTCAAACTAAGCTGAAAATGATCTGCAGGATAAAGCTGTGACCTAGTTCTGGATTTCCATGCTTTGGAAAGCATCACATTGCCCAATCTGTGCATGTGTATGTCTTTCTTTAATTCTCCATCCTCCTCTGAAGATTGATGATTAATCAGTTATTTTTAGGTTAATAGTTACATACCTATGAACAGAATGTGCGAAATCCTCAAATCAGTGTTAAATTTTAGGGTTTAATTTTTGTGGGAAGAGAATTTTTCACCCAACGTAATGTATCAGAGAGAAAGTCAGCCTACATAACTCATGCTGCCTCTAAACTAAGTATCGTGCACACTTGTAGCATCAGCGTCCTACGTATATAGGGAGACTCGACTGCCTAATCTGTAATGACAGGTATTTGGATTTTGTAAGGTTAATAACGTTCACATTTCTTTTTCAGGAATGGTCAAGTCTCTGTAAATGAGCAAACTCAACAATAAAACCTGTACTAGTATTATAGATTTTTAAAATTAGAATGAAGTTGCAGTTATGCAGTTGTGTTCTGTGCTTTGCTTTTAAATTGGAGAATTACGAGGCTATGCTACTTCTTATAGTAGCTTCACCCTATGCTGATTTTGGTTGGGGTTTTCTTTTGTTTTGGTTTTTTTTGTTTGTTTGTTGGTGACATTGAACCTGCTGATTAAGAGTTCACAGGACTGGCAGACGTTTATTTGCAAGTTTAAGAAAAATCCCAAATGCAATATAATGTTATCTGAGAAGATACCTTCACTTTTCCCTACATTAAGTGAAAAGGTTAAGACTTTGTTTTATAAATTAGTAGAAGGGAATTATACTTGTTATTTAAAACAAACCTCCTTTCCCCCTAGATACTGTGATGTAAAACAAAGATGATGGAATTGTTCTTTTCTCTGTGAAAAGTGAGTGCAGTGGCATGGTTGCCAAAGGTTTATATGAAGGCAACTTGGTAGATATATGAATGAGAAGGGTTTTTTTTGTTTGTTTGGTTGGGGTTTATTTGTTTGATTGGGTGTTTTTTGTTTTGCTTTGTCTTTCCCCTAATAAGCAATATTAGCAATAAGTTCGGACATCCTTTAGCTTTTTTGCTTGGCGTGCCTTCAACCTTTTTACATGAGGTACAAGAAAGTAACCCTAAAGCTCCTCATTTTTCTCAGTGTGGAGAGCTTCTCTTAGACAATAGAAATGCGGAGTAGGACATAATCTATAGAAACATGGTGTTCCTTCTAAATGTAAGTGCATGTGCTGCAATATGTACTTAGTTTTGTTTCATTTGAGAAATATTCTAAGGCTGTTTAAATATTGTATCTCAGTGATGTTAAAATGTATATTCAGAGACTGCAGCAAAGACCAATTTCATAACCTGTGCTACCATCTGTTAAATAAACCAGAAGCTTATTTTTTTTCTGGATGGGTTTAGCCAGCTGTCCATTTTGCACTGTTGCGTAGATGGAGGCGTGCATTTAAGCATAACACAGCAGGCTTTCTGTGAGTTGACAAAAAAGCTTTTTTATTTTCATCTGAGACTCCTTTGGCTTGTCTGACACTTCCTTAAATTTAGTGTCTGACTGAGGAATGTATTTGAAAGCTTTCCCCTGTTGCACTCCTCTAGTCTGTGCTTTCATCTTCTCCCACTTAGGTCTGGAGCTGCTCCACAGGACAGGACATGTGCCTTCTCGCGGAGCCCTCTGTGAGGCATGTGGATGTATTTGCTAGCAGCAGCCCGAAGTCTGTTCTAATCCTATTGACATCTAACCCAAGTGGCATTTAGTTAATCTGTCTGGCACTCTCTTTTCTTTATCCGACCCTACGAGATGGTACAATTTTTTCTAACTTTATTTCCTTTTAGGTGAGTGTTTTGGGATGGTAATACAGTAGAGTTTACTGTATTACCCTTTTAAAATGTTATCTTCGTGATAAATATGACGTATTCAATAGTGGTGTCAGCGTGATCTGGCAGATTTTATGTTGTTATTATGCTTAATTATAATTTATATAAGTCTGAGGAGACAAGGAAAAAAGTTGGTATTTACAAAAGTCTGGGAATAAAATTGTTGCAGAATCATTCTATTCTGCTGTTCAGTTTGCCGGAAAACAACCTGTATTCAGAAAAAAAAAAGTACAGAAAATGGTTTAGATTTAGAAACCAGCTCTTCACTGACTGCAGTTTAGAGCTGGCTTTTAACTCTAAAACGTAGTTTTAGAAATTAATTTTCTAACTTCCACAGGAGTTTTCCTTTTTTAAAATTGTAAAATAATACCCAATTAAAATCTAGCAGAAGCCGATTGAAGAGGCTACCTGAGGCAGTGCACTGGATTTTATGGTTTGGGTTTCCATGAAATACGCTGCGCTGCGTCTGATCGTTCGCACTTAGAATGGGAAAGCTCCTTCCGTTGGCTCTCTCTGTTCTGTTGGTTTGGGAAAGGATTTGGCTTCACTTCATGAGGAAATCCTTGTTTGTTTATTCTTCATCACAGAGTTAGCTAGAGGTGTCTGCACCACTTAAAAGCATGAAACCTTGGAATTCCATGTCGTGTATGAATGCCCCAGTTTATTCTCATCCTGTCCAGCTTCGTGTTCTGATCTCAGAACAGCAGCACTCTGTTCTGGTGCAGCTTGATGGAGGAGCATTTTGCTGTGTCTCCGGAGTGTAGAGAAGCATATGAAATGGGAACAAGAATTTGTCGCTATTGTATGGAGGACATCTGTGCTACTAATCAAGCTGTGGTATCAAAATATTTGAAATGCTTGCTTTTCTTTTGTGCGTGTGTCAGTTGGATAAAATGAACTTGAGAATTAATTGCATCCAGTCTCAGCTGTTTGTATGTGGTTTGCTTTGGCTTAACTTTATTGGTCCAGCTCATCAGAGGCTTATTCTAGGAAGATCAAGGACCTCAAATCTATGCTTTAAAAATCTCCTTTGCCCCAGCCCTTGTCTTCAAAGTCTCACTGAGAGCTTTGTAGCTAAAATCAGGATATATAAGATGATTGCAAGACAGTCCATTTATCTGTCTTCCTGGCAAGTGGACAGCCAAACCAAGCACTTAATGCCTTCATTCAAATGTTTTGATGCATCAGTGGACAAAATTGTGCTATAAGCTCTGTTTTGGCAATTTAGTTTCTCCCTCTGCTTTCCCATCCAGTCGTTATGTCTGTACATGACTGGCCACATAACACTTGCGCTCCACTTGCCACATTTCCACCATGTTCCTGTGGCAGGATTCAGTTAGTGGTTGTGCAGCCAAAAGAGGAATCGGCCACTGAGTGATTTGATGAAGGAGTAATCTACCAGAAATTCCCCCAAAGCTTTTCTATACTTCCAGTTTAAAACCACTAATCTGATGATGTTAGATTCACTAGATCTGATCTTGGCAAAGGGGAGAAAGTGGGAACATCCCTTTCATTGACAGCCTGCATTCACACAAGTTCAGATGTAACAGAAAATGCGCTCTCTTTATGGAAAGACAAACTAGCTGAGTGTTAGAGACCCAAGCCTACTTACATTTATGTAACCACCAAGGGACTCTTTTTTTTTTTTTTTTTGGTAAATTGAATAGTGATAGTAAAAGGCACATGAACACCTAAATAGTCTTCACTCTAAATAATTATTGCTGTTGTAAACTTCAGATGAAAATGAATAACCATCAAGAGAATTAAGGAAATAAATTTCTTTCATTTTAATGCCTTTTTGATGCAGTATTTACTCACTTCTTTCTCACATTCCAGGTGCCATATTATCAGCCATGAATCTCCCTACGGGTGCTGCTTTGTGTGTGGGGGAGGAAATCAGAGGAACAGTGAGAAATCTGTAGCAATAAAAATCTTCTGGCCTGATAGAAGAAATGAGTTTTAATAAAGATATAATGTGCGTGTATATGGGAGGCATTGGAGGTGTTCATTTACTCCTGTAAAATGGGGTTGTTTTTTTTTTTGTTTTGTTTTGTTCAGCCCTTGTAGTAGTGAGATAATAATATAAATTGCTAAGGTAGAATAAAAGATTTTTTTGCTTTTTAACTCTTCAAGTCTCACAGAGAGTTTGTGAGTTAGAGGTTGTTATACAGACACATAATTTTATGCCTATGAAAAATTGTTTTTCCAGAACTTAGTAGTTGGGCTTAAACCTGTTAGGCTGCTGAATGTCGTCTTTTGAAACTCTACTCAGTTTAGCAGTGCCTTGATATAGGGAATATGTTTCATACAAATGACCTTCAAAAGTAAGAAAATGCATATGTATAGATCGTGAAGTCTTAAAGTTAGAAGAGACCTCTGAAGGTTGTGTAGCCCAAAGCAGAGCTAGCTGTGATGGCGGCTCAAAACAGGGTAATAGACTTAGATCACGTTGGTCAAGCCTTGTCCACTTGCATTCTGACTGTGTCTAAAGATGCCGATTCCACCACCTCTCAGGGCCAGAGTTCTTTGTGCCAGAGCATAAAAACTGGGAGGCTTTATCTGCATGTGCAGTGGGAATTCCCTTCATGCAGCTTGTGACCATCAAGGTGGTACAAAATGCTCTTAGATACTTGAACTCTTTGGATAAGAACTTGCAAGCAAACTCCATCAGAATTCCTTGTATTTTTAAGTGATTGATTTAACATTTGTAGCAAATAGGGAGCTTGCCTCTGCATAGGAGTTTGAAGAGGTGAGGTTTTTTCAGAATAACCTATTCCTAATTTCTCTTCATTAGGGTGTTTACTGTCATCCATAGAGGGAATGATTGTAATTGTATAGATTTTTATTGAAAAGTGGGCTTAGATTAAATTTAAAAAAAAAATTGTCTATCTTTGTTATTTAGGTAAGAGTAGACAAGAAAAAGTATTTTTTTTAATTTATTTTTTTTATTAAGAGGGACTTAAAATAGCAAGACACTTCAATTAAATAATAGATAGCTAGATAGGATCAAAGAAAAGAATTCTCCCCAAATGCAAAACAAGCTCTTGTGTGTGTGAAGCTTTTGAGATGAGCAGTTGATAAGGTTTTTGTAAGTCAAAAACACTAAACAAGCAATGGTGACGTTGGGTTTTTCTTTCTTGTTCTTGTTGGTAACAGGAAAAAGTACTTCAAAAACATACGCACAATGTTATGTTCTCCCTTCCATCTTTTTGGGTCAGAAGTTAACCTTTTGTTCCTTGCATGTGTAGTAACTGCATTTTGTTCATTCATATACTCTGTTTAATGTGTTAGGGTTTTTTTCTTTAACTTTATTTTAAGCGTTCAAGCTACTGAAAGAAACAAATAGAAAAAGGGGAAAAAGACACCATCAAAATGTCTTATTTAATCTGAGTGATGTCAGTGTTACTAAAAGAGGTGGAAAAAAGCGCAAATTGTGTTTAAGTTGTTCTCTAAAATGCTACATTGCATGTCTTTCATGAATTTTTGAAAACAGATAGTGCAAGAGAGATTCTCATCTCTGAAATATGCATCCTGTGGAATTTGATACTAATTGCTGGGAAGGAGGAAGATCATCGGGAACAGAACATTGCTCTCTGCTTTTGCTCTGGAAGAGGAAAGGGGCATCAGTTAGTGATCTTGTCCCTGGCTGGGCAAACGCTTGATGTGTGCTCCACTGTCCTGTGCTTCACTGTGGATGCTCCACTTGGATGTCCATGCTGTTGCTATACCTTGCTATTTGTGTATAACAAAGACTCTTTTATTTGAATATCTGCTCTCCTGGCTCTATTTATGAAAAAACCTTCAGTTTTCTGAAGTGTAATAAAACACAACTCACATTCTTTGTTTAGTCCTGCAAGGCCATTGGGACCTGTGCTCCTCCCATACAGACAGCGTCACATCAAATGTACAATACCTCCGTCTGCGTATTCTCAAGCAGTGTCATCCTCACAGCAGGTTGTGAAATTGCCAAGTAGTATTTTAGATGATGTGACAGTATTTTAGATAATATTCTTCACTTTATGACTGCTTGTATGTGTCCATTTTGCTGTCTCATTCTAATACCAAGTGTAAACAGACCATGAGTCAATGAAGAAAAGCACGTTTATAGTATGTGCTTGAATGTGAATGACTGCTTGTGCATGCTGACTCTTTGAATCCTTGCAGATTTGCAGGAAAAAAAACTCCGTGCCTGTTGCTCAAAGAAAGAATTTCAATACTGGAAATAGAATTATGACATAAGAAAACACCCAAACCACCTATAAAGCTTTGTAGACTCAGTAAAGGGTTTGAGTAATGTTCTAGGGAAGTGAAGCTTTGGAAGATCTTAGTTTTAATGAAAATGACACTGTGGGGTTGTTTTTTTTTTCCCTTCAAATATAAGCCGTAAAGAGAGAAGTTAATGCTGTTTTAATGAATTTTAAAAATGACCTTTTCATAATCTTAAGAAGTTACAGGAAGAAATAGTAAAAAAGCACAAAAAATACCTCCCAAATCCTTTCTGAACAGATATTTATTCCTTGCAATATGTTTGTCTTTCTAAACAGATCCAAGGGTTGGGTTATTAAACTTACATTTAATTCTTGGTGCCAAGAGAGGATTATGAGTAAAATGAGAATAATTTTTAAGTAGGTTTATATACCAACAATTGAAAACATGATAAGACATACCTTTCTTCCCTCAACTTTTGCCTGTCGTAAAAGTGATTTTAGGACATTTAAAGGACATTTTAAATCCCTAAAAGGGATTTTACCCTGGTCTGGTTTGGGAAAAGCTCTGTTAATTGAAGTGTAATGTAGGCAGCCATATGGTAGGCAAAGAAAGAGGGGGGGATTTTTTTTTTATTTTTTTTTTTAATTAGATAATGGTGGAGATACTGTAGACTACAGCATCCTACAGTGCCAACTGGAAACTGGGCTGTGCCCCTTGCCAAACTGCTGAAGCTTCCCCTTTCTGAGCTTTCTTCATAGGGCTTTTTGCAAGTTACATTTCTCTTGTGCACAGGAATTGTCCATCCCAATAATGGGGAAAATGAGTAGGTGAGCCAGTAGCTTGGCTTGGTTAAACAGGGAACTGATTATTACAAGAGAGACCCATTCTGCTCTGACTCATTCATGGTTACGAGCAGACCTGCAGGGGTCTGTTGGAGGACCTAGATTGTTTAATATCTTTATCAGCGACCTGGAAGAGGAGACAGACTCGTTAAGTTTGTGAACACCAAACTGTAGGTGCAGTTGACCAGCTTGAGGGCAGGGCTGCCATTTAGAGGGTCCTAGGCAGGCTAGGGAGTGGACCAGCAGGAGCTTCCTAAAATTCAGCAAGAACAAATGTCCTGCACCTGAGGTGGACCCAGCCTCCAGAAGTGATGCATGCTGAGGACTGATGTCTGGGGAGCGCAGTGGGCCAGATGTGAGACACTGGTGTGTCTTGGCAGGAGTGAAGGCGTCTGACAGCATCCTGGGTGATGTATCAGGAGCAGCGTAAACCAGGGCATTAAGGGAATCATAGGATCATAGAATAGTTTGAGTTGGAAGGGACCTTTAAAGGTCATCTAGTCCAACCCCCCCTGCAAGGAGCAGGGACATCTCCAACCAGATCAGGTTGCTCAGAGCCCCCTCCAACCTGGCCTTGAATGTTTGCAGGGATGGGGCATCCACCACCTCTCTGGGCAACCTGTTCCAGTGTTCTACAACCCTCAGTGTAAAAAAATTTCTTCCTTATATCTAGTCTGAATCTACCTTCTTCTGTTTTAAAACCTTTACCAGAAGTGATTGTTCCTTTTTGCTTGGCACTCGGGAATACAGGGTCCAGCTTTGGACAGTTTTTCCTGTACCACACTGGAAGAGGAAATGTGTTGATCAGCTGCAGTGTGTTCAGCAGCAGCCATTGAGATGGTCTGGACTGGAGCACTTCTCTTGTGAGGAGAGGCTGATGGAACAGGACTTCTTTAGCCTGGAGAAGAGCTGGCTTTGGGGAGACCTAACAGCAGCCTCCTAGTACTTACAAAGAGGTTATCTAAAAGATGGAGGCAGGCTCTTTACTGGAGTCGAAATGTGGAAGAATGAAGGACAGTGTCCTTAAACGAGAACAGAAGAGGTTTTGAATTGGGGGGAGGGGGGGGAGAAATACTGTAAGAATAACTGATGGCATTATGTTGTTTTGCTCTTGCATTCATCTCTATGAAACGTCTTTGACTCTTTCATAAACTTGCTGCACGTCTTTCGTGTTCAGGTTTACTTTCCTCTATCTTGTTGCTTGCTAGAGAAGTCTTCTGGTCGTAACAGTTAGGAAAAGAGCTTCCTTCTTTTCCTGATCTCTGGTGAACCAAACCACCCCATGCAGCTTCTGAGGGTATATATTTTGTCTTTGCTGGACAGCTGGCAGAATACACAGGGAAGTAAAGATGCTTCATAAATCGGCCAAATCCTTAGGTTGAGTGACTGCTTTGTTGTTAATAAATTACCTTGAAATATTTTTTCATTACATCTAGCTTGAGGTAAAATTCAAAACCACACTCTACTTGTAATATTTCAAGTAGAAAACATAAATCATATAAAGAACACAAATACAGAAATGGAAGAGAGGGTTATAGTTAATTGATTTACATTAAGATCGAATCTGAAAGACCACCCTCTTGTATCCAGATGGTTTTCCATATTTTATTTTTGGAACATACCTTGACAAAGATGCTGACTTTTTGTGTTATATTCCACGTAATTGTTTCTCCTGGAACTCTTTTTTTTTTTTTTTTTTTTTTTTAAATCTCTGACTTTTTAAAAATCCTGAAAGGCTGTGAACATATTAAATATCTCCCTTGAAACATCTTAATTTATACTTCAGAGGATGTCTTCTTCCTTGCTGACACAAGTATTGTCTTGCTTTCTTAAAGATGGAATTGCAATTTTGTTTTATCAGGTGTCACTTTCAATTGTTTTTGTCCTACTAATAACAACTAAAGAAGACTTAAAACTTCTTGTTCTTCCTTCTGTGCCCACTATAATGCCTGTAAATCTTTGACAGAAGTGTGGCTGTATCATCTATGTGTCCAGCATTCCAGATGTTGCTAACATCTAACTGAGATAAGTGTATATATCTCACTACTGGTTGTAGATTTGGGACCACGTGTGGCAATAAATGACAGCTTTGGGGTGATAATGGATTTGCGATAGTCTGTCCTTCAGGGATGCTGTAATATTATTTTCTCTTGTTTTTTTTTCTTTTTTTCTGTGGTGTCTTTATTGCATCCTCTTTAGATGAGTCTTTAACTCTATTTTACTCCAAACTTTCCTGTAGAGATTTTACAACACTCTGTCCTCGGTTCTTCCCTCAGTCGTGTTTGTGCACCCTTCTGTGCTCCATCTCTCCCTGCTGTGACTTCAGCAAACCTTTCCTTGTTCACAGACAGAACCATTTGCTGCCAGGTTTGTATGAAAACCTCTAGTCCAGGCTTGTCTCCTGGTCCAGCTAAAATCTCTCTCTCCCTCTGACACATCTTTGATTAGCTCCAGCAGAACTGGGCCTAAAGCCATCGCCTTTACCTCTGTTCTGGTTTTGTGGGCAGTATCAGCTCTCTGATCATCACTTGGGCCTGCAACCTGGGTGTCATTTTTGAATGGGTGTGATTGAAAGGCCTTAATGAGATCTTTATTCAAGTCTTTCAGATTCTTGTTTCCAAGCAACTTATGTTCTCTTTACTTGTCCCTACAGCTAGAACTCTCCAGGTTCTCATATCGTTATTTTTTTTTTAATTACTGCAGCATTCTTTCCTCTGACTCCTTTTATATGCTTCCAGAATGATCTGCAAAGATATAAATGTAATGTTTGTCTTCTTAATATGTCCGTTCACTATCTCTTTCTTCCCTAGTTCATGAAAAATAGATGGCTTATCTTTGTATCATACACTTCTGTTTTCCACTGGCTTGTTTGACTCTCAATGGCCACTGCTCCTGCACATGCACTTAATGATCCAGTGAGTGCATCCTCACCTTTATCCTATGCTGCCCATTCTGTTCAGAAAGAATATATGTCTACTGCAAAACTAATGTTTTCCACTTTTTTTCCTCCTTTTTCCTCCTCCTTCTTGTGCAAATTTCTGCAAGAAATTTGACGACACATACATCATGTTCTAAGACCACTGACCATAATAATAGTCAGCAGTGCTGTCTTTGTGGTTTGTCTTTAGGGTTTTTGTATTTCCTTGTGAACCTTGAGTTATAAGGGACAGTTTATTTATTCTGGTCACAGTTAAGTGTGAGAGACTTTGATTTCTAGGCAATATTGTGATACATATAAGTAAGGAAAAGGTAGACAGTGTCTGTTTATGTTTATAAGGATGGAAAAAATATTCAAGACAATCTGAAAATTGTAAGGTGTGCCTGAATGACGCAAGTCCTGGTCAGCAGCTACTCACAGCAGTCAGGAAAATGGGACATTAGTAGTAGGTACAAGTAGGGCAACAATTGGAAGGGAAAATATAAGCATACTTCAGGTTGTGCTGAGAGTGAGCTACCTGCAGATGAAATGAATTGTCAGATGTGTAGGAGACTAAATTGAGGGAAAGTGATTTGACGTATAATGTCAGATAAATGTGTGAACACAAATGAGTCATCTTGGACTGGGTGCTGGTAAGTAGAAAACTGCTGAAAAGGGGAAAAGTTAGGAAAATGCGTAAGAAACTTGACAGGAGGCTGAAGTGTTGTAAGAGGCAGAGAGGGCAAAGAGCACATGGGATCACAGCAGTTCGGAGGAGACTAGGGATTAAACAGGAGTCATCAGAATGTTTTATTGCAGTTCTTGTTCACCTTCTGGAAATAAATTGTTTTTTGGTTTCCTGACAAATCATAGTCAAACAGGAAGGGTGATGAAATATATGTTTTCTAGTGATTTGTGCTGTTTTTTTCCCAAGATACAAAAACTCACCCACCTAGAAAAAGTACAGTTAATTGTATGCGATGATTCATGAGGGAAGCTGAACATGATAATGTAATGCTCATACAAAGATTTCCTCAGTGTTGTATACTTACCTGTATTGCTGTGGATGGTTGCTTTCTTTAGTTGTATAAGTGGTCGTATCTAATTGATTGTGAAGTGGGAAATAAACCTTATCTACAGACAGCAATGTTGGCCAATGAATTAATTACCAGAAAGCTATCAGCTAAAATGACATCTGCAAAGGCTGACTTGTTGCGAAGCTTCCCTTTAAGATGTAACTCTTTCAGGAAGGAGTGAATAGAGTGTTCTGATATGATTTTCAAGATAAGTGTAAATAGATGAATCTTCTCTTGAGTTGGAAGCTATGTATAGATCATCAGTTAATGCTGAACATATGGCACATCACTCAAGCCTTACCACTGGGCCTTTAAATTTATTTCCATTTGTCTTGATGCAGTTGTTTTGAACATTTTATTTTAAAAGTTGCTTTTTAGAAAAATATATGGAAGTGTTTCTCCCTTTTCCTTGTCCCTTCGCTTCTCTCAGAAGTGGTCATCTCATTCTGGTCCTCCTTTTGGATAAACAGAGCAAGCCCTACCTTAAGTGAGAACCAGTATAGAAAATTGCAGAATATCAAGTGTGATCAGTGGCAAAAGGCTTCAATAACCATCTCTTTCCTTCTAACAGTGTATGTGTTATGAATGCAGTGAATGTGGGTCTGTCTTTAAAAATGTTTTTCTGAACAGGTTTGAGGTGGATGAACAACCTGCAATTTTATACATCAAAAATGTAATCTTACCGTTTCAAGAGCAATTAAAATAATTGTGACTGTTTAAAAGTCAAAACAACTCTACTAGCCCTTTATTGTACATAAAAAAGATCTAATCTATTAAAATATGTTATTTGTTTCTAGTTCATGAACATTTAATGCTTGCTTTTATAGAAAGGGAAACAATCAGTGTTATTTCAAGAAATTAAGTATTTGTGGAAATGGAAAGCTTTCTTAGGCTGAGGCTTATGCCTTTGGCCGGTTGTATGAACTTATGCTTCTGACTGTTAGTCTTGCTGCTTTGCTTACAGGATCGTTTTTTCCCCTTAAGTATTTAGAATCTATGATTCTATGATTTCCATTTTGAAAACTGTGATGTACCTGTGCACCCCTTGAATAGTTTTGGATAGACATATTGTCCCTGGAAATTAATGTAAAAGTACTACTTTAAGCACATGCTCTTAGTTTGAGCTTAAGGGGAAAAAAAAGCCAAACCAACAAACATTTTTCACCAGTGCCTTCCACAGACGGGAAGCATTTCTTAGTGTTTCTATCTTCACTGGTTTCTCTGCAGGACAAGAATCATATGACAGCACGTGTGAGTTTTTGGTGAGACAGAAGGGAATGGAAGGGGGTCCATTTAGTGGCTTGTCATCATTAATATTTCTCTTTGATTTTCTTTTTAATGCTTTTCAACGAAGCAGTGACAGCTCTTTAGGAGAAATCTGTTTGGCTTCAGCCTGTTGTTACAAGGCAGGAGAAGCAGCAGCCTGAGGAGCTGCAAGTCAAACTTCCAGATCCCTCCTCCAAGCACGTAGACACGATGTAGAGGCCTCGCTTGTCATCGTTTCCTATTGAGTCAGTGTTGGTTGAACGCTCTGCATCCATTCAGAGGACAGCTTATTGATTGAGAGAGGGGAAAAAAATAAATAAAGAATCACTATGACTTTGTCTCTTGTGGTTTGCAGTGTCAGTTATACTTCCTCGATGAAACAAACAGTATAATAACAAGGGAGTATTAATTACCATTGTGTTTTCCTTTGGAAAGTTTGAAAGTCTTTAACTGAGGAATGCCTGTAAATGTAGCTTGTGAAGCAGAGAAGTAGGGTGATGTACTCTTTTGACTTATGACCCTCTACTCATTTAGCGTACCACAAGTACCGTCTCTCTGTGCAAGTGCTGTTACCAAATTGCAAAAGAAGTAATTAGTAGGCAAGAAACATTTGGGTTTGTGTTGCAATTTGCAGAGTTCTGAAGAAACGTGTTTCCTCTGTGTGTGTGTGGATGTGTCTTGTGGTAATGGTTATCAATATTTAAAGAAAGATCAAAGTTATGTTCTCTCAAACCTCCCTGTGCAACTTAGACTGAGTGCAGTTGTATTTGACTTCAACTTTATCTGTACATGGAAATATCATACTGTGAATTATGTTTACTATTAAACATTAACTTAGAACGTAATGTGTTCTGAGTAGCTATGAATTGTTACTAGCCCTTCAATTCAAGGAGAAACATGAAATTCAGGTATATGCAAGGATAAAAATACTGGTTTGTGGGTAAAAGGACACTTTTTCTTGAATAAATACAATCTTTCAAAATAGACCAAACTTGATTCAGCCACATGCTGAATTACTACCTTTTTGGACATGAAAAATATGCTTAATCCTTCATCTGAGGCAAGAAAAAGGATGGGAAAGTGCTGTAGGAGTCGATGTCTGTCTAAATTGTCTTTGGACAGCGAGGCAGATGAATTGTAAGATTTAAAGAGCATAGAGATTGTGCGAGGTAAGTATTCAATAGAATTTACTAGTTTGTTTTAATGAGGTAGAAGATGTAATTTAATAAGAATCATTGCGAAAATGATTGTCATGACTTATGTCAAACAGAACTGTTAATTTTCAAGAGTCAAAACCAGTCACTGAAGGCAGGAAAGCATCCTTCTGTATCTTGTTTTACCTTAATTTTAAATTCTGCTTCAGAAGTTAGATATAGCAAAGTGGAAAATTTTTAAAACTTCTCAAAGTGGGGTAGATTTAATTGGGCTGACTTTGAGATTCTTACACTGTAATGTCATAACTGATTACATAGGGCAGTTGTGTCATGCATTGGTGGAGATCCATCTGCAAGTTAGTATTCTCCAGAGGGAGTTTTAATACTGAGAAATAATACTGTGATTAATAATTATGGATGTGTTTGCTGGTCTATAGCTATTACTTTTTTGTTTCTTTAGCAGAGGCTTTAATGGGGAAAGGTGGAGATGTCACTTGCAAAATGCCAATAATATTTGAGTTGCAAAGGAAGTATCTCAGAAGTTTAAACTTGTGAGCTGACAAGCATTCTAGAATGTAAGACTGAAACACTGTCTCGGTGTTCTTTTATCTTTGTGAAAGCGGAAATTGTTAATATTGTGTGTAGACTCACACTATTGATAAAACTGAATTCTAAAGGTAATGTGTCTTAATTTTTCATAGCAGCATTGAGTATGAGTTATTTTTCATTATAATGCAACCAGACTGACTCAATAGAAGTATTCCAGATAATATTTAAAATAATAGTGTTTTTTAACAACACTAGTCCCTTTTTCACTACTTAATCTGTTTTCTTACATGCACTTGTGTTTGATCTCTGTTTTGAAGTTTCAGATCATTTGCCCTTCTCTTGCACTGATTTTTATAAAATATCTTAATGGAGGCTTATTCTTATTTTGATATTTAGTGTTTTGAAGACTGTTCTGTTATGTTAATCTGTTACGCATCCCAATGTAGTATATATCAGTCTGTGTAATTTAAGAAATATTACCTTTCTTAATGTAAGGATTTGAGTTTATTATGGATGAAGTCCATTCTCTACACATCTAAAGAAAGGAAGGTGGATTATGGAGAAGGGATGTGTTCTTTGTTCGAGAGTTTGGATGGGTACAAGATTGTGCTAGTTAACATAAGAGCATACATGCAATCTTTCCTACATTGTTTTAAGAACGTGGCACCGAGGCTTTTGAGACTTGAGAGTTAGCAGGTAATCACGATAACAGTCTTTTCTTCAGAGAGCAAGTAGTACCCTGATGATTTTACTCCTGCACTTGGGGAGGAAGGTGAATATGATCAGCTGTTTCAGTATTTGCATGAAAAGCTAATTAAACTTTTTAATTCTGCCTTTGAGGTATGTGTTGGAAAGGTCCAGATTACTATGGGTTTTGAAGAGAAAAGTTTTACTTACTGTCTATTACAGTTCTATGTGCTGCAATTTTCAAAATCTGAAGCTATTTTTTGCCAAGCTAGAGTGTAATCTTTAGTATTTGATTAAAAGTTTCAAAACGTTTGGCTCAGAGATACTTTGGGCAAGCTTTTATTTGGAGCATATCATTTGAGGTATATTTAACTGATATTTCTGTGAAGGGTTTGCAACTTGAGCGGCTCAGATGATTAGTACCTTGATTTTACTTATTTTTAATTGCTTAGCCATGAATATTTCTGGCCGCTTACTTTTCATGACTTAGAGCCTCATAGGCTTCATGTAGCTTTACAAAGACTGTAGCTGACAGCTATCAATACCTTTCCGTGCCACGTTCATCACCGTTGTCCTTGATTTTCTCTTCCTTTTGCTCCTATTCTGTTTCCCTTGCTGATGTCATTCCTGTGTTCTTTGCAGTGTGGAAGTGGGTTGATTTGGGGTTGTTTTTTTTTTTGCTGTTGTTGTTTTGCTTTAGGGTTTTTTTTTGTTTGGTTTGTTGTTTATTTGTTTGGTTTTTATCCAGGGAGACAGTTTCCAAGTTTCACAAGTTTTTGTAGCCTGTCATCTTTTTTCGCTTCTACCAGTTTTCTTTGTCGTTCTTCTCCGGTCTGCCTTATTTAGTTGGTTTGTAAAACCAACTAAATTGTAAAACCAACTAAATTGTAAAATTTTTTCAAAATTTTTAATAAAGTCTTAAATGAAAAAAAAAATTTTTTGAGCATCACTTCTGATTTAGACTAAATCAGAACTGACCTGTCCCAGGTGGTGGTCACCTGTTAATTAGCTAATCCACTAACAAATGTGTTTCCAAGTTCATGATTGAACTTTCTTGTAACATGGTGATGTTTGGATCCCAGACAGTATCTGGCACAGTGTACACTTATCCAGATCCTTGATTTGTCGTGTAAACACTGCACAGTGTTCATGCAATGCTTATTTTGTATAATTTGACAGGCTGTTTATTATAAGTAAACAGTCTTGCCTGTTGAGGTAATCAATGAAATAGTTATATGCACATGAGAATTTGTTATGTTCTTTGAAAACTAATTTCTGAGTGAGAATGTTAATGTGAAAAGCAGATGATGCCATAGTGGTGTCTGGCACCAGTAAGTGACAGTATCACTCGTCGCAGGTTGATGCTGATTGACTCTCAGCTGAATACTCGCCCCAGCCATGGGTAGCTTAAGACAATAGTTTTCTTGATAGCTGTTTTGTATGACAAATGCACTTTTCTTTCTAAATGCCAGATCCTCCTTTCAGCTTTGTATAATGATTTGTCTCCCAAACTATTGGGAAGAATGAAATAGTTCTGGCTATGTGGACTTTCATTCTCTTCCTATAGAGCAGCTGTATTTTCTATACTCTCTTGTGAGATATGCCAGACCCTTTGTAAGAAATAGTTATACCTACAATTCTACTGCTGTGCTGTAATTGTGATTTAGTAATTAGCTAGAAAATCAGTTGGCTGATAACTAGGAACTTTTGAACTATACCACTATTAACATAAGGTTATACACACAGAATTGTCATTCAGTCAATGCAGCCATCATACATACATCCATACGTATTTCCCTCTTAGAAGATTCATAGTAACGAACATTGTGTCTCCTGACGGAGAGGTTGCTAAATTCTGTTCTTTTACTCTTCTCTCCAAAAGCATAGTTGCTTGAACTTTTATCATGTCATGACAGTAAACGCTAAAATATGGCATCTTTGTTCCCTGCAATGAAAAGATGTTTTCTCTTCTTTTTTTTTTTTTAATAATTATTTTTGTTAAAGATTGGTCATCATAGCCGACATGGACATCTGTCCACAATTCTGGGTTGAACTTATTGAGTCCCAATAAGAAAGAAGACCTTCTGGCTTGTTTGTTTTGGGGAGAGAGTGTTTGCTGTTTCTTGTAACATCAAAGTAATGCTTCAATTGAGATAATTATGAAAGTTTAGTAATTGTCTGGGAAATAATTCCCCATTAACTATAGCTAGTCATAACCAGTGGTACCAGTGAGATTTTTCAAAACATGATCAGTCATTGATGCTATCTGTCTAGACTGTCTTGCCTTTTGTCTTAATGAAAAGAGAGGATTGGGGGGTCTTTAAAACCCATTATAGAATGTGTGGAACTATTAATAAAACACTCGTAGTTTTAAAACATCTGTTCTGTAAATGAGCTATAGCCTGGAAGTATTATGTATAAAGCAAAACAAGCAGCTATCCTAAAAAGCTAAGAATCTGCATACATGAGAAATGAAAGGGGAAGAGAGAGACAGGTCATCTCCACGTCTTAGAGAACTCGGACATGTGGAGGTGGTGAGTAGTATGGGTTAGTTGTCTTGACCACATATGCTAAAAACATGAGGACGGGAAAGTTTAAGATTTGGAACATGCCTTAAATCAAAAATAATTTTATTCTAGGAAAGTGCCAATGTATGAGGAGAAAAGCCTGTTAACTGGTTTATTCTCCTGTTGCCTATGTATATAGATTCAAACAAATTAGTCCAGGGAAGTAATGCTGATTCTTTTTTGGTTTAAAGGTAAGAATCATAGATACTTTGAGGAGCTTTCAATAACAAACCTCTGTAGTTGTCTATATATAGTGTTTTGTAAACCATAATTAAGATGCAAGCTAGAACGCATGTTGCCCCAGATTCACAGAAGCCAACCTTACTCACCACTTTGACACAGAGCAGATGGTGTGTCATAATGTAGTTGTTGATGCGGTAAGAACTGAGAGCCATGACTGGTGTTGCTTGTAATTGCTACCAATTAAAAGACTAATGCCTTCAAGAAGGCATCACTATTCTCCCCTTCTGCTAAGGGTTTATTGAGATCCTAGACCAAGATTATATTTATGCTTAGAAGATGCCTGAATATCAGTTGGATCTTAAATTTGTGCCTTTTATGTTTGTATGTAGATAGATTTTTCTGGAGGGCTGGAATTATGCATTTTAATGTAATTTGATACTTATTGTGTAGACTCTGGACATACAAGACAAATGAAGAAAGGAGAAAGATTGAATATGTGCTCTCTAAAAAGCTTTTCTTATGAATTCTTTTTTTCCCCTCCTCAGTAAAATCTAATTTGCTTTGAGGAAGACTCTTTTTGTGGATGAAAAAGGTGAAGGTACCTTGCCAGGCAGATGCAGTCTGCTTTGGAAGCACTTGACTACTGCGGTGGCAAGTACTTCACAAAACTGTGTGGTAGACATGCAGGGATGTGGCAGGAGGAACTAGATCATCCAAGGAAGTTGAGCGGTAAGCTAACAATGGGTAAATTGTGTGTTTCTGACTCTGTAGAAGGCTTAACAATACTGGAGAAGGAGGAGGCCAAAATGAAAGGGCAGCTTTAACTGTTTTAGTCATTAGTAGACATTCTGGACGTGCTAGTGCTCTTTGTGATGGAAATAGAGCAAAAATTACTATTAGACTGTCAACTGGTTGGAAGAAGGGAAGCACTTGACCGGCATGCAGTAAGAGGAAGGTGGATAAGCTGTGCCTTTTAGTATTCAACAGTTAAATCAGAGCACAACAAATAACTGGATCAGACTTTATTTGTGGTATCACTCCATTAATTTCAGTCAGTTGACTCCACTAGGCTTAGCTGGGGGATGAATTAGTGCCATAATGTTTAAATAGAACAAAAACATGGAAGCTTTTTATAAACATGACTTACATTTTTGTTGAACATTAAGGATAACTCATTGAGGAAGGAAAAAATGGAAGGTAAAGAGTGTTTATTATTCTGTTCTGAGAAGTACGGGCGCATAGCTCAAGGTCAAGCTGTTTGCTCTTGAAGAGTTGTGTTCTGAATAAATTGGCGTCAGCATCACTATCCTTGATCTCTTATCACATAATTCAGTGTTTTCTCTGGGTTATTTTGGGAGGAAAACAATTAGAAAAGGTTGTGTTCTCATTCATATTGAAGTTGCTTGCTTTCGCTAGACTAAAGGAGACCTATGGTCATTGAAACATCCATTTTGCCACAAAGTTGCATTAGAGATAAAAATATGTAATGCCCTGTCTCTTGCCTTTAATTATCACAGCTCAGTGATTTAGATAGTGCTTTGGAATGGCAAAACTTCGGCTGACTGCCATGATAACACAGTAAGCCCAGAGAAGCTAGGAATCATAGAATCATAGAACAGTTTGGGTTGAAGGGACCTTTAAAGGTCATCCAGTCCAACCCCCTCGCAAGGAGCAGGGACATCTCCAACCAGATCAGGTTGCTCTGATCTGGAGATGGGGCATCCACCACCTCTCTGGGCAACCTGTTCCAGTGTCTCACCACCCTCATGGTAAAAAATTTCTTCCTTATCAGTAGCAATATCAGTATCAGAATCAGTAGCCAATAATAAAAAATTGATCATGTGGTGTTTCCACCCAAGTGAACTAAAGCACATCTCTAAGTCAAGGTGCAACTCGGTACCTCTTTCATGTTTTAAAAGATATTTAAGACTTTTTCCGTTTTGTTTTTCACACTCTCTCTCAAGGCTTAAAAACTTTAACAGTGCTGACAAAGATACAGAATCATGTGAGATGAAGGACCTGCCAGCAAAGTCCCAAAATTGTTAGAATGAGAAGCTGCAAGCTTACCTCCTATTGCTGGCATTTCCTTTGGGATGTAGATGCTGAAAAATCTTAGGGAAGTTTTTTTATTCATATAATGTTCTTATTAATAGCTTAGAACTGATATGAGGGGACTTTCAGGGCACCACATCACTCTTTATTTGTCTTTAGGGAGTGACTTTTTTTTTCCTAGAATTTTTCAAGCTGTGTCTAGTTTAAATGGCAAATAATATTTATATTAATTAAAATCCTCTACATAATCACAGTGTTGGGGTTTTTTTGTACTGCATAGTAAATTGCTTTAAAACCCTATAATGCAACACTTAACTGCAAGAGAAAATAGAATAGAAGACAAAATTGGATTCAGAAGGTTGTTTCCTTGCTCTTCTGTTATTTCTCTTCTGCTTCACATCAGGCTATTTTTGTACTTGATTGTCACTGTCCCTTTTTTTGGGGCCTGAGGAATAGCACATTTTAAAAATAGGCTTTGTGTTGGAGATTAATTTGTTTCTGAGAAGTATCATCTCAGGAATCTTTATGCTCTCATGAGGAGCTAAGGGGTGGACCTTTCATTTCCAAGACAGTGGTGTAGTTTGGGGTTGTTTTTTTTTCCTTTTTAATTAAATGCTTTTTTTCCCTCCTTATTTAAAGATTTTCCAAGGAATTACTTGTGTCTTCCTTTTTAATTAAATGCTTTTTTGTCCCCTTATTTAAAGATTTTCCAAGGAATTACTTGTGTCTTTTGGGTGAGAACTGAAAAAATTAATATATACACTTACTTTGAAGTGATCCTTAATTGCTGTTCCTGTCTCACATGGTAGAAAGCAGGAGCAGGGGGAAAATCAGTTGGACTTCTGCAATAAAGATTAACTCAGAGAGCCCAATATATGTTTGTTATGTTTAAATAACTTAAAATGAAAAAATAATTGTTTAAAGCTCCATTTAAAAAAAAAAAAGTCAAAACCAAACACCAAAAAAAAAAA
>WHYT01015138.1:66639-121388 GCA_009806455.1 Tetrax tetrax | reverse complement strand
TTTTTTTTTTTTTTTTTTTCCCCTGTATTTTTAATGTTTTCATTATATTCACTTCGGCCCCCCCCCCCCAACTTCATTTCTGGTGAAATTGAAGCTGATGTTTGTTTTCATCCAGGCTACAACTGAAAGATTGCTTTCAACTTTCTCTATTGTCTCGCTGACCTGTTCTAGTTAAAAAATTATAATACCTCCCAGTCTACATATAATGTAGACAATTTTTGAAATTTCCATTATGTATCAGGAAACTCAGTTTTCTGTCTTTATTTTCTTATAGTGCACAAACAGAGCATTCAATAAACTCTTCCCTGCCCATCCTTAGTTCTTCTTTATTCTTTGTAACTGTGGAACAGCTGCATCAGAAACTTAGAGGAATGTGAGTTACATTGAGACCCACAAAATTGGTTAAAGATAGGAACAAATAGTTGATTTGGGATTAAGAAGGGCAGGAGGGTATCTGTCTGCCCCTTGGACTTGGAAAAAGCAGCTATATATGGAACCGGTTCCTTGGAATTGTATTTTCTCCTTTGTTAGCAGCAGCAGTCATTTTCAAATCTGAGATGTTAGGCATTTCACAAAACAATCATTCACAAACTTGGTCTTGCGTCACTCTATCTAAAGATAACATTGAGCTGGCCTAAATAATATTTTAAAATATTACATAAATACTCTCTCTATAGAACACATTAGAACAAATGTTGAGTTATGTCAGAATTAAATCGAAATTTGAGTAAGTGCCTAGCATTATCATTATTCATATTTGTGTAGTGAACTTCTAAGCTTTAAATACCAACTGATATGAGAGGGCGAAAACAAGGTGATGGGCTTATCCGGGGGCAGCTCTTGAGAAGAGACGGCAGGATGGTAACACAGATGGTACGTCCTGATTTCATTTTGAAATTCTGGAGTCAAATATTGAGATGTGTGTCATTATAAGATACTTTTCAGGAGATAGAGATTGGAAGTATAGAAACAGACACCTTATTTTCTCTCCTACTCACACTCTTTCCCACTTCAGAAAGAAAACATGGAATGCTCCTCTCTGCTGTTATTTTATGTATGTTTTGAAGAAGTCACACAAAAGCCTATTTTGGTTGCTGCTTCACCACTTCGTAATTTACACATTACAATTATGATGGACTTAGACAATTCTGTCATAATATAGAGAAATTCACTTTGTATGTGGGAGGTGAAACTGCCCTGTCTCTGGCTAATGAGTAGTTGGTGTAGGTCTTTCTCTGAATCTTTCCTGTCGGAGTGGATTCACCTGGGGGCAGGCAGAAGACAGATTAACTCTGTGCCCTATGATTAAAGCATACACCTGGCACACGGTAGACAAAATGCCGTTGTAGCTGAGAAGACCAGGTACTGGAGTACTTGCATTATTTCAGGTAATGGAGTGCCTCTGTTATCCTGTTGGGAGACAAATTATTCCTGGGTAGGCATTAGTGACTCTTACTTCATCAAATTATTGAAAAATCTTTTACTGATAGAAACAGCATGTTTCAAGAAAAGGTTATTCTTTTGTTTTTACTTTCAGATTAAAACTAATTTTCAGTTAAATTCTTAACTAGTTCCAGCTGATGCTTTCGTATCTTTTGTTTGCCTCACAACTCCCCAAAAAAAAAAAAAAAAAAAAAGATTAAACCAGCCTTGTCCCAGGAATGCTAATAATTAGGATAGTAAAGGAAACAGTATGTAAACTCTACTGAAATCTGTTGTAGTGTACTGGTTATTTATGATAGTATCTGTATTAACTTATTTTGAAGAACAATGTTTCCTAGATATTTCTTCTTAAAAGGTAACCCTGGAACTCACGGGAGGATATTGAAAAATATGTTGCCATTGTCCCTGTGTTAGTTGAACTGAAGTGAGCGAACGGATGAAGTGTGACCTAGCACTATGATTTTAAGTTGAAGAATGTCTTGGTTTCCATAGAAACAGCTAGCTCTAGCATAGCTACCGAGTTAAGTGCTTATAGGGTTTTCCTTTTTCCTCCTCTAAATAAAATTCATATTCCCTGCTCACTTACTTTTTACCTTTTGCACCTGCATCTCAGTCCCTCTGCCAGCTAGTTTCTTGGCCAAGAAGGAGCCAGTGTTGTTATTCTAGATGTGTCTCTTAAATTCTGAGAAAGCTCTAGAAATCTTCAGAAGGCTGCTTGGGAAAATGACATTGGATTCAATCATCACGAGCTGATACAGGTAAAATCAAATGGAAGAATAAACAGAGTAGGAGTGTACATAAAGGCTTTGGATTTCAAGGGGGCAGATGCTGGTTAAACAGTGTACTGGGTTAGTATAAGGAGCATATCTGAAGAATTTGAATGTTTGGTGTTTCTTCAGGTTGAAGACATTAAAGGTATGGAATATCTGCATGCTAGATTAGTGAAAGGATGTAGAGACTTTTACTTTGACAGATGAATAACCACCTCAAGAGGGATATTGAGAAAGAGCAGAGAAGAAATAATGGAATAAAATTCATAACATATGTTTACCCAAGTTAGATTATGACAGATTCATTGGGCAGTTTTCTTTGGAAGGAGAGTATTTTTCAGATGAGGGAAATACAGGAGACTGTATTTCTGTCTGGAATTCAGTGAGCAGTTGGTGTTGCATAGGAAGGGATTGGTTCGGGAAGGCGGGGTTTGATACAGAGTGTGTGACTTGGGTGGAGAAGACGGTAAGATACAGCGTTCCATGCGGAAGTGTCAGGCTGGCAGTTATGCTTAGTGGAATTCTTTAAAGATTAATTTTGTGACGAGCTATCTTTCTGATGTTTTCGCTTATGCCGCTAACACAAGGAAAATCAGTACACTGATGAAATTTGTGGATGATAAAAATTTGGAGGCACCAATAGTATATAAGATCATTGTGTTGTGTGGAAAAGACTGGGTTATCTCAAAGACTGAATTAATAGAGGCAAAATTAATTCTACTAATATAAAAATATCCTGTACATCATGGGTGGTTAAAAGCAGTGTTTGTAAAGCAAGCTTGAGGGCTTATGTCATGGAAATGACTGGACTAAAGAAAAGAATTGCAGGATTACTGCATTGCAAATGTGAGACAGTTGTCATGTTCATGTGGAAAATGGAGAAGCATTTGCAATCAATTTCAGGAGGTTCTAGTATCATTTTATAAATTCCTGAAATACGATGTATAACTCTAATCATGCATACTTAAGAAAAGTCAATCAAAACTAAAGCAGATGCAGATTAAAGTGAATTGCAGAATCTTTAGCTTTGGAAAGGACCTTGGATTTTCTAGCCCAACCTCCAGCTGGAAGCAGGGCCACCACTGAATTCAGACCAGCTTGCTCAAGACTTTGTCAGTTGAGTCTTGATAACCCCCAAGGGCAAAGCTTCCAGAGCATCTCTGGGTGACTTCTTCCACTGCTTTGATGTCCTCAGGGTGAAAACTTCTTTTCGTTATCATAGTTCAAAGCCTTTTGTTTCTATTTATGACTATTGTTTCTTGTTCTTCTGTCTTGGACCTCAGTAAAGAGGTCATTGTCTTGGTCATTTAGGCATAGGAGGGCTGCTAATAGATGCCCACCAGACCTCCAGGGTAAGCAAGCCCAGTTTCCTTAACCTCTGTTGATGTGCTTCAAAGGTTTGAAGACAGTGGTCACACCAAGGGCCAGCCTATTAATGAGGAATAGCTTTGCTTGTTTGTTTTAACAAAGTGTGTCTTTGTCTGCGGGTGTAGAAGAAAGCAAGGAGAACCCCAAGGCGGGGGAAAGCCTATTCTAACTAAAGCACAACGTAGGTCTGCCATCACTGAATGTAACCTGCGTGAGAATAAACTTCTGCTGGGAGTTAAAAGAAAGCTCCACTCAGTGGGACAGTCAGGTTCTAGAGCAGCCTTCCAGGGAGTGTAAAAATGGAAGTTCTTCATTATATTCGGGTGGATGCATTTCCAGAAGGGACTACATGAGATTCTATGTCTACCTTAGGAGCGAACTGGAGTCTAGAACCTGCAGGTCCCTGCTGAGTTGGCCTGTGTAATGCTGCTGGTTCACTTAGACTGGTATTCAGGCTTGGTTCAACCTCTTCACTGGATCTGGTAGAATTCAGTCAGTAAAATGAACTGTATGGTTCTGTGAGGTTTCTCTTTGGCCTAGAGTCGTTAGGAAACTTTGATGAATCTTTGGAGAACAAACTTATTTCTTACAATCATGAACTTGAACTAGGAAGTAAATGTGTTGGGTTTTGAGGAGTGAAATTTCAGTCTGTATTTCTGAGTGCTCTTATCTCATCATTTTCCCTTCTGGTCCCTCATTATTTATTAAATTCCATTCCACATCTATTAAGAAAAGGGAAAAAAAAAAAGTCTGGTGTGCGTATTTTAATCCTAAACAGCTGAAGAAAAGCAGTAAGTTTAAACTTGGGGTTGTACAGCATGTGGTGATATGACACTTTTCCTCCTTTGCGTTTTACTTGCAAGATGGGAGGAATCTTAAGCTGTTACTGGAGCATAAAATTTGTAACAAATAACTTGTTTAACTGAATAGATGGGAAGTCACTTCAACATCGAGAAACATAGTGTAGGTTGTAAATCTCTCATTTCATGATATTGAAGTGACTTCCCATTTATTTAACTTCATCTGTGAAATTAAAAGCACTGTGGCACTAAGGCACTTTGTATTTGCACCTTAAAGAATGAACAAACTCTTGCAGATGCCCATAACAAACAAAACAAAACTTATTCTACATCTGTACATATGTGACTCAAATTTTTGTTCCAAAAGTTATGGTCACGGTTGTTACTACAATCTTTGCATCTATGTATATTTTAATATTATTTTGTTTGCAGTATATAATCTACAGTGAAATTCTTTACTGTGCACGCAGTGCAACCGGTGGGGTAGTTACTGGAGCTGTCATTACGAGACTGGTGTTGGCTGTGGTGTGGGGGGGAGAGAGGGCGAGGTTTGCATGCTTGAGATCACAAACAGAATGTGCCGTTATGTAACCGCGCCGAGGGGATGCCGTCCACAAACTGTATTTCATCCTGCGTCTGGTACTGTGCCGCCTCTGAAGGGCTTTCATCAGTCGTGGTGCAGTTGGCGCTGTAATGCGGAAGTGTGAAGGTCTGATCCTTACCAGTTTGCTGTAGCAAAAGGCTGGAATTCCCTTTGGTAGCCTGGGGAAAAAGGAAAAAAAAAAAAAAGAGGATGATCGTTGGTACATCCCCTGTGGAAGCACAAACTTGGCAGCACCGTGAGAATCGTGACAGTGTCTTGGGACCAAGACCCTTTTGACAAGAATAGGTACAAGGGATACAGGTGCAACTTAACCTTTAACATAGGAAATACAGGACAGCTAAGACCACTAAGAACCCTTTCATAACCCGAAAAATTAAAATTTACTGCATTTGTGGCAAAACTTATCTAAGTAACCAAGATTTTTTTTATTTTTTTTTCTGTACTTTCCTTTGAGTAGATGTGTATACACGTGTGCTTCCCCCCCCACCCCTCCCACCCTTTAGAGATGAACTTTCATTAGTGGCATTTTGCCGGAAAGGTTTGTTTCAGATCCCCTGTAGTTTGTTTGAAGTGCAGTCCTCAGGCTTGCAGAATAAGAAGTAGAGGAGTTGCAAGCCATTAAATTTCCCAGTGCTCTTGAAGGAAATGAGATTAGACTCTAAATTTAATGGCAAGTTTTGGATTCTTCGCGTAAGACCTTTTGAGGTAGTGTGATGTGCAACTCAAGACTAACATTCCTTCAAGATTAAGAAATATAAAGATATCTATATCTAATATATATATGCACAGATATATATAGAGACAAACATGCAAACTAAATGTGTCAGTGGCATGCTGTTCTATAAATAAGAAAATACTTTAACCTTTCATTAGAGCAGCTGTTTCCTTGCACTTGATGCAACATCTGCTTGACTGATTTAAGGATTTATTTTGGGCTTCTGCTGATATTTAGTGATTTTTTTTTTTTTTAATGAAAGTATTCCACATGTATTTTACACACATTTTGTAGTATATCCTGTGAAATTATTAGTTTATCTTGATGTGCCTTTTATATTTCATAGTAAGATTATAAGAAATGCTCTTCAGCAACAAAAAACGTCAGTGCTATTAAGTTATCTGTCTTGGAGAGGTGAGGGGGCAAGAAGAAACTAACATTTTAAACTTTGGTTTTTTTCCATGTTGCTTATATTGATTTTACATCGTATATTAACTGCAGAAGTATGACTTAATCAGATTTTCCAGGAAGCCAAATTAGTTGTGGTTATTTCTCTGTTATATTCTTTTCCTTTCTGTGCCTGATAATCTCAAAACTCAATAGTAAGAATAAAAAGAAATGTGTCTCCTTAATGTTGTGCTAGCTGAAGAATAACTTTATTTCCGTATTAATGCTGTGCAATAATCATATTTTAAGTGCTGAGCAGGACTAATCTTCTGGGTTTGGGTGTGTTGTTTTGTTTTTTATTTAAACATCTCCTTGCAGGATCCAAATCAGACAGTTCTAGGGAGCTGATGGGTTTGTGTTATGCCTACTGCCTAGGAAAGTGTTATGATCTTCAAAACAGGTCCATCCCCACCACAAGGAAACTACGCACAGATGAAGGAAAAGAAAAGCTTAGATAACCAGCCCAGAATCAGAGCTGGGGGACTGCTTGGCCAGAGGGAGCAAGCTAAGGTGGGGTCCTCAGGAGCCTGTTAGAGTAGAGGAAATGGCTGTGGGGAGACTGGAGTGAGAGGCAGGAGAGCTGCTGGTGAAGAAGCTCCTCGCCACTGGTGCCTACAGCAGGCGCTGCTGCTGGATATTTGAGGTTGGTTGGTTTGTTTTTTAAACAGGCGTCCCATTCCCAAGTACAATAACAGTTTGTGACGCAGTCTAAACCTCCTGAATTTTTGGCAGTATGTTGGTGTTGTAATGAGATGCATTAGCGCTTAAAGGATAATTAAAGATAATGAGGTATAGAGAAAGTGGTATGGAGCGCAGTACACCACGCCTCTGAAAGCTGAAGTGTGGCAAGCTGACTTCTGATGAAAATAACTTCTTTTCTACATAGATGTTTCTATAGTTTCATCTGAATACGTACATAGTAACTGATGGGATGTCGTAGTGCAAACTGTTGGTTAAATGGGATAAATTAACATTTAATAAAAAAATTGTTAGTGTGCATAAGGTCCTGACATAAAAGACCTAGCTGAGAGGAGTGAGAGAGGAGGTCAGAGAGAGCTCATTTCTGAAATTGTTCTGGATCAATTGTCAAATCAGCCTTATGTTTCCTGATTAATTTAATGACAACGGTACATGTAAAGGGATCTTGCTGCTAGAACTTGTTAGAATCATAGAATCGTTAGGGTTGGAAGGGACCTTTAAAGGTCATGTAGTCCTTGCAGGGGGGCAGGGAGCAGGGACATCTCCAACCAGATCAGGTTGCTCAGAGCCCCGTCCAACCTGGCCTTGAACGTTTCCAGGGATGGGGCATCCACCACCTCTCTGGGCAACCTGTGCCAGTGTTCCACCACCCTTATTGTAAAAAATTGCTTCCTTTTGTCCAGTCTGAATCTACCTCCTTCTGTTTTGAAACCATTACCCCATGTCCTAACACAACAGGCCCTGCTGAAGAGTTTCTCCTTGTCTTTCCTGTAAGCCCCCTGTTGATGACATGAAGTTTGAAAAAATGCTCTTAACATAGAGAGGAAGAAGGGTTACACAGAAATTTGGAGGGGATTTCATAGGCCATGGGCCCAGACATGGGGGAGATCTGAAACATCTTTGTGATGCAGAATGCTTCTTTCCACTTAGCCTTCTGATAGGAGTAGGATAAAGTTTGGAGCCTTTTGCTTTAGTGTGTTACAGCCAAAGTATAAGCTTGAGGGCTGAATAATTGAAAGAATCAAAGTAGAGAAGGGTATGAAGTGACTGAGCAAACCGTTAAGAAGAAGGTGCAGTTACGAAGAGGGCATATGTATTCTTGGGACACCATCACAGAAGGAGTTTCCAGTAGACAGAGGAAATTACTGGTGGTGTTATACAAGCATCTGGTGAGACATCATTTAGTATGCTTCAGAAATAGTCATCTGTTTTGAGGAGAAAAGAGAAGAAATTGAAATCTGCAGAGATGGGCTCCTAGGATGAACGGGGAAATGGGTGTCTCACTGCTGAAAGCTTGAAGAGCTTGTCCTGGGTAGTCCAGCTAAAGAAACCATATATTTAAGTGTTGTCTATACGTATACAGGTGCAGACAACTAAGAGGGAGGAAACTACTTAAACTGTAAGACCATATAAGTAAAACAACAAGTGAACATAGCCTGGCCATTGCTAAATTTAGGCATAACATTTTGAAGCTGTAATTCATTACAGTAATCAGGTTTCTGGAGTAAACCGGAATAGTGGAACTTGGTCTTTTTTTTTTTTTTTTTTTCTTCCTGCTAAATCTTGGTGAGATTTGAAAATAATTCCTTAATTTTTCTGGAAACATCAAAGAAAACAGACGTGTAATGTTTATGGCCGGGTCTGTTTTGAATTTTATGAGTAATTGTCTTTGACTGAACAGCATTCCTGCAGCTTCTCACCTTTAAGTTTTTTTAGTTTCCTGGTATGCAGCGGTACTCTTACAGTGGGCGCGGTGCTTTCTCAGACACAGTTGCCACTTGGCTTCTTTCCTGGGTGAATGACAAGAACACGTATTTTCTGAAGTGCATTAGCAGGGGACGGGGAGGGGAACCTAGCCCTTTTATGCCGACTCTTTTTATCCTTGTTACACTTTGAAACAGAGACTGAATTGCTTTTTGGAGGGGTCATTTTCTTCATTGATCTTGAAGTGTGCAGGATGTTAGAGATTGTAATTTGGATACCTCCATGAGGTAGGTGAGATGAATCCAAACCAAAGCATTCACAAGAGAATAGACAATGTAATAAAAGACAGTAGTAGAACAAAGTTTTCGATTCAGAAGACCGGCAGTGGGATTCAATTTCTGTGGCAGCTTCAGCACAGGAAGGATGCTGTCTGACTCCCCGATGTTTTGTAGGAGATGCGGTGGCTGAGATCAGGGCTGACAAATACCATACTGGAGGGAGTGTGCTAGGGCTTTTACTGGGGTTCATATGCTATTCAGGTGCAGATTTTGATATTTTTGGTACTCTCTGTTTGAGTTAATTTTTCCTCTTCATTCAAGAAGATATGTTGTCAGTGTGTCTTCGGTGATTTTTTTTTATACTCTGCTGAAAGCTTTTGTTTTTTTTTTTTTTTTAATGGCACAGTTGATTCAGTCACTACCTATCAGAATCTTCTGGTGTTTATCATCAAACATGCCAGCTGTTAGAATTTAGTCTTCCTAGATTATGTGTAAACAAACAAAATGTTATTGACCTCTTTGACCCTGTTTTTAACATAATCTTAAACTATTTTCTCAAATCACTTTGGATCAATCTTCTTCTAAAACCGATGACAACTTTTTAGTAACTTAAAAAATAATAATAATAATTTAAATCTTCTCTGAATACTTCCCTAATACTGTTGGGGTTTTTTTACAGATAAATTTGCGCCTCATCTTGGTAAGCGGGAAAACGAAAGAGTTCCTGTTCTCACCGAATGACTCTGCTGCAGATATCGCGAAACATGTGTATGACAACTGGCCGATGGGTGAGTAGCTCTGTGGCTTTGGCTTTTTAACTGGCCAGCTAGAAGCTTCCCTGTATTTTCAGACTGAAGTGTCAATAAACTGATGTGTGTTCTCAACATTCCAATTAAGTATTGTATGTGGGCATAGCTTTATGTAGAAAGACAATTTTCTTCTTGCCTCTTTTTCCACGTTTCTTCGATTGGGCAGATTTTTAGATCTCTGAACTATTTCCCACTTTATTTCTAAAATTTGCTTCCCCAAATGAAATACTACTTTACCCATATCTTTAGACACTTTCCTTGATCAGTCTTGTTAGAGGATCTAGTAAGTGTGAGGAAATGTTGGAGATAGAAAACCTTTTATGTGAGAACAGCTAATGTAAAACATGACATGTCACAGGAACACATTAGTGAAATTACGTCTGAAGTACTTCTTTCTTACTGCCTTAGCTTGGAAAGGATCTGTAATAATGATATTTTTCCAAGAAAAAAGTCAAATGTAAAAGAACATTTTAAGAGATATTGAAAGACCTAGGGAAGCTGAGGTTGTTTGTATGATTATATTTGGTGTTAAGCAGGAATACTAACTTCAGAAAACAGAATTGAAAACTTAAGATGTGTATTCACATATGTGAATAGTTCCACAAAAACAAAGTGCATCTGTTCTCCCTGACTGAGATTTCATGGGAAAATAGTCAAAACATAGATATAGCATTACATACCTTCTTTTGGTACAGGACTTCATTTGGGTTACTGTTTTGATATTTAAAAAGATTGCTATTTACACAAACTAAACCATTGCAGTATTGGTTTCTGTAGTGCCTTTGTTAAAGAGGTAGAGTGGATGACAATTAATGCCAAAAATTTAGTGTTGATAATCCATATTTCAGGCCTATAACTTGTCTTTGAGGTGAGGAAGAATGGGATTTCAGGGGACTTGTCTGCTCTTGGTTTATCTGGGATGCATCATTATATATTCAGTAAAATACATAATGAAGGAGTCCTCTAAGTATTAGGTGTCCATGTAAAACACTTTTACACTTAAGAAATCTGGTTGCATCTGTGTAGCTGCTGTATATATTTTAATGTGTGCCTGCAACATAGTTGTCATGACCAAATGTTCTTTGTATACTTTCATCTGAGTTATTAAAGGCGGAACTGTTTGTTTCTTACTCAAATTTATTCCTGAACATGTGGTCTGATGTTCCCAGGCTTGTGAAGAGCTTGAACGTTGCAGATTCTGAGTTTAGAGTTGGGAAGAAACCCAAACTTTAAAGTCTCTTTTTTTAAAGAAAAAGAAAAGTAGAACCAGACATTGAAGCCTCAGTTCGAATACCTGCTGTCCTGAGGGAGTGCTCTGAATCTTGATGAATATTTAATTGCCTGAGCAAAGAAGAATAGCGTCAATTTAAAAGGCCGAGGAAAAATCTACTTCAGAATAGTGTATAGGTTTTCACAAACATTGTCCCATTAGCTGTTTTCAGACTGAAAGTGCTCTTCTTTGCCAGAGGACTGAGAAATCTTGATGAGGACTATAGTTTCCTTGAAATAGAGATGATATGAAATGGTTGTTTTTACCACCATTTTCACTTGTCCTGATCTTGTGGGGGAGAAAAAAAAAGGCATGAAATATCCTCAGACACATGCTGGCAGGATTAAGGCAAACCTCTCCTCTCTGCTTTTGGCAATGCAGTTGATAATTAAGGATCTCTTGACTTCTAGTGGAAAATGCCAAATTTGTATTAATGTATATCATCTAGGTAGCTGACTTGTTCTCTTTCCCACCCCCTTCCCCATTTTCTTCTAAATAATATTTTTTTTTTTTCTGTATAGCAATTATGTGCTGAAATTAAAAAAAAAAAAAAAAAAAAGAAGTCATAGATAAATATTTTCTCCTTGGCTCATTTAGTCATCAGTGGAAATTAAAATCTGAAGTCATGTCAGAAAGAAATGTTTCAGACTGCCAGCCAAGAAGCAAAAATTAAAAGGATGGGTAAATTGGCAGCTTAACAATGAGCAAATACCTGTGCCAAAGCATAGTCTGTCGTCTTTTGGTTGCTGTTTTACATCATTATGGCACTGCAAACTGTCTGAACTTCTCTCCTTTACAGCCATAGTAGAGTGGAGTTCCAATTGTATGGAGTTAAACAAACATAAAAAATTACTATCTTCCACAAAATCATTTACCCTAGCAGGGTGATAATTCAGATCCTTAGCGTAGCCCCCTTCCAGCATAGCAAAAGGGCATGTGCTTGAATTGCAAGACAATTGAATCAGACCCTGAGTGGAAATACTTGAGATTCAAATAGCTTTGGTTGCCTAATTTGATCTAATCTTATAAACGAGGCACATGGCAGCACCCGGAGATCTCGCAGCCGCTGCTGTCGATGCCAGCCCTGCCTCCACCCTGTTCTGCGCAGCGCCAGGGCTGCCATGGCCGCTGCTGCCCGCGTCTCTGCCCGCTTGCTTTTTCGCACCAGATGCCTCCCCGTGCGCTCTCCGCAGCAGTGGCTTTTGTTTTAAGTGCTTCCCCTTTCTCCTTTTCAGTTCTTCTCCTTTTGTGGCGCCAGTTGCTACTGCCTGTATGTTAATTGTATGTTCCCAGTGAACAGGTTGGTTTCTGTTGCTTGTCGTGATCCCTTGCTGAATATTCATTTTTGGTTTATAAATGCCACAAAAGCAGAAAGAGAGAACATTTGTGAACAGCTGTTGCCAGATACCTGGTCAGCTAAGAAACAGAAGACACTGTATTCCCAGAGAGGGAAAAAACATTTCAAGGTTTTATGATATTTGTTCTGAAAGCAAAGTGCGTATTTATTTGTTGTTCGCATTGTCACAGGGAACAGTAAAACAGTAGGAAAAGATCATTTAAGCTTATAAATTGTTTATGAAGGCTTAAGCATTATAGGAAATGCGTTATAGGAAAATGCATGCTTGCTTTTCCTGAATCACTCTTTGCCACATAAAAGCATCCACAGATTGTCCTCTGAGAAGTTCCTTAAAATGTGTCAGTGTCTCCTCTGTGAAAGCCCTCTGTTCAGGCTCTCCGCAGCGACCGTTCGGGGCTGCTCAGGTCACTGGTCCCTCTGGACATGTAACTGGTTGGATCTGGCCGTCATCGAACAGCGCTGAGCAGCCTGCAGAGCGTTTTCAGTGCTGTGATCTGAGAATCTTATTTCAAATGACCCATCCCATGCGCTTACGCTGTGTGTGTGGCTGCTCCCCGTTGCTGGAGAACGGCTCCAGTTAGATAATTAGCTGGTGAGGGCGAGTATGGCTTGAGAATCTGCTGAATGGGAAGAAATAAAGGCAATTTTAGCCAAGTGGATATTAAGCCTCAGGAAGCAAATGGCATTTATGAAATATTTTGTGTAGGACTTGTATATGCTAAATGTCTCACACAATCTGTGAAGTAAGTTAGTAGTATTTGTACTTACAGGCATAAAATGATGTGTGTCAATGCTCAATGTCAAATAATGAATGTAAGAATAGATTTCAGGAGCGCTAGCCTTGGATTATCTTTCTGTATCTTCAGCCAATGCTCTCTCTTCAGTGTTTCATGCAAAACAGTCCATTTCATGCAAATCAGTCCAGTTCTTAGTTTTCTTCCTAGGTAAAGGTGAGAGAAATAACAAGATGTTTTTATTACAATGTAATTGTGAAAATTTTCTCCCTTCTTTTCAGATTGGGAAGAAGAACAAGTCAGCAGTCCAAATATCTTGCGGCTTATTTATCAAGGGAGGTTTCTTCATGGCAATGTGACACTAGGAGGTATGAAAATAATTTTCATCCATGTTACAGCCAGGCAAAGGGGATCTTTATTTACTGTGCAGTAAATACTGCCGTACTGTTCAAGAGCACAGTATAGCTTGCTATATACTATTTTTTGTCTGCATAGAAAGACACTGTATCTTATTGTGTATTTTTCCATCTTGTTACCACTCGTTAAAGTTGGGGAGGTACCACCTGGTAAGTCAAGTCTCCTCTTGCATAAAGGAATGGTAATATTGCTTTTATGTGTTCTCTTTCTAAATGGAATATTTTGTTCTACCTGTCTTACACTGCACTTACAGGGTAAGCTTCTTCCTAAATGTGTGAAGTATTTTAAAATGTTTGATAAAGATTATGATAATTGGTTAAACAATACTTTAAATCTTAGTGCAATGAAGGAAGACACCCTATGAATGAGAATGAGGGTAAGCATTCTTGCTGTCCAGTGCTCTCCCAGGGATACAATTGCATAGTTATGTGAAAACAAAAGTAAATGGCTTCACTTCATATGTTAAGTAAATGCAATTCAACTATGCCCCCTTGTGGCAAGTTTTTTCCCACAATTATATATTTTGATGGATATTTTTGATAGAGATATGATACAAATTTGTAATAATAATCTTCCCTTTTGTAGATAAAATTTGCCAGCATGAATATCAACTATATCAGTGACTAAGCAAAATGAGACTCTCTTCTTTATGCCACTTAAAAAATAAATTAATACTCTTACTTTTTTTGTATGTGCAGATTGTTCATGCATTTGGTACTTGGGTGCAATTCAGAGAGGAGAATATAATACAGAATCACTAATGAAATGTTTTTGAAGTTAAGATAAACTGAAAAGAATATTTCTAGACTGCTTATGGTGGCCTTTCCATGGAGAAGTGGGATGATATAGCTATTGATTTGCTTTCTACCATTACTCATATTGTCTAGTGACGTACTTTTTAGAATAGATTTACTCTCCATGTAAATCATTTTTTAATGCTGCTATATGTACAAACCTGATCATTGTCAGTTCAGCTGGGAGAATTCTGAAATTTTTATTCGCTCTTTAATTTGTATGTTTACCAGCTGCTGATGAGTGCAGGTAGTAGCAATTGAAGTAGGGTTGAAAGACAAATGTTAAGTCATGGATCATCTCTGGAATTACAGAGATGCTAGTCTAACTCTACATTTTCCAGGCAAGGATGATCGCTAAATGGGATTTTCTTTGCCATTTATCTCTAGGTGTTGCTGTTGACCACCCGTGCTTGTTTCCTTTAGTGACATTTGTCTAAATTCAAACCAACTCTGACTATTTGTTTATGGTATTTAATATACCGTTTAATGAGTTAAGCTGAAAAAGAATAGCTGCATGCTGTTGACTCTTGCAGTAGCTCAGATCTGTGGATTTTGAACACTTACTTGGATTCAGGGCATTTTAGTTCATTCTTTATCATTCATGCATTGCAATTTAATCATCATGATTTCACCCTAAGGATCTTACATGTATATTAGTGGTTTTCAGAGATCTTTTTGTTGCTGTATTGGTTTAAGAAAAAAATAATCCTTAAAATATTGGCTTACTTCAGTACTAATGAAGTCATCTGGAGTAAGATTCTACAGCTGAAAGGGGAACGGCAATTCATGAAGCAGTGTGAAAAGGCTGTGGCTTCAGTTTGTGGTGTTCACTCGATGTAACCCTAGGTGAACTAGTTATCTTTAAAAGGGGGGAGGAGGGGGAAATTCTTTCTAAATACAATATTTAGTTTCTTGTGGTGTTATAATACAGTTCCATTAAGCTTTTCTATCTGCAGCTCTCTATAACTGAGTTATAGCACTTAGTGTTTTATTTGCTTTCGGTGATTAGGATATATTGGCTGGAATTTGGACCTACTATGTACTGGAAGTCACTTTATCAACTAGTGAAAGAAAAGTTTCCAAGGAAACAGTTTGGTGTTTTCTTTTTTAACAGGAGTCCATTTTTGTTCACGTTCTCGCTCTTGCCTGCGGTGCGTGAGCCACTGTTCTGTTGTGTCCTGCCTGTGTGAAGGGCAGGAGAGTTAGCTAGCAAGGTAGGGTCTCTTGTTCAGCTTCCAACAGGAAATTTCATCCTTCAGCTAAATATTTGGTCTGCAGCTTACACTTGAAATAATATTAATTAGGGAGGTAATACATAGTTTTCAGTTCTCCCTTTCTTGTGAGATAATGGTAATCAGCAACGCTTTACTTCCTCATTTGTTGGGGAGGGGAGAAGGGAAGCCAACCCTGCCTCTGCCAAATCTATACCAAAAGAGGGGCTGAAAAGTAAATTCAGACAATAGAAAATCTGGAATAAAAGTGGAATTAAACAGGTGTCAAAGGAATTAAATAAAAGTTTCAGTAAAGTGAGATGAAGGGGTGAAAGAATGAAGACGAGCAAGAAAGGATTACTGAGCGTAGGTTAGGGTGCTCAGATTCTGTGATGGTGCTCCAAGCAAGAAGCCGGGAATTGCTAATAAGAGCTTGTATGAAATACGCAAACTGCTAGCTGAAATGAGTTAATTGAAATATTAGCATACTTTTACTTGATTGCTGTAAATAATTGATCTCCACAGCTCGCTAATCAAGTCTCCTCAAGTGTCTTGATATTATGAAAGGTGTCCCTGGTGTGATTAGAGTATTTTGCTCTTTCTGTAATGGTTTCTTGAGAGTTTGTCGTGACGATGATCCTTTTCCATTGAGTTTAACAGACTGTTAATATGGTCTTTGCAGAGTTTTCAGTTGTATCACAGAATCAAGTACCCAAAATACTTCATCGTTGTCAGATTTTAAGCTGTCAATAGCTTCTAGTTCCAGACACAGGCAGCACTTCCAGGAAACTACCAGCTTTCAGCTCTGACTTTCTACAGAGATGGCTTTTCCCAAAGTACAGCTGCTTCGAAGAAGCTTGTGGATCTGTGTATCCCTCCATATACTTACACCTGTGTTTTCATCATAACTGGTATTTTTTCAAACAAATACTCAGGCAATGAACATGATTTAATAGCAGTGTTGTAGCTAGGCTTGTACTGAACACAGGTGGTAGCCAAATATTAGGTTTATTTATATGTTTTTTTATTACTGAATTTTGAATCTATGCTGTAGTGATTAAAATAGAGAGGTGGTGTTCTCTTCGGTTACCTTCAGGTTTATTGGATGTTCTATGATTCATTATTCATTTATTCACTTAAAATGCCTTGGTGCACAGTTTGTGAAAACAGAAGATATAAATTGAATTTGAGAGGACAAATTCTACTCAAGTCAAAATGCTTTGTGTATTTAGGGTTTAATTCTTGTTACATTTATCACCAACTTTTTTTCCTTTATAGGGAGGGAGGACAAAACTTAGAACATCTTTACCTTACGTTTCTCAGAAAAAATAATCAAGAAAGATGCTTAATCTTAGAAACTGGAGAGAGGGAACAAAACTAAAGTTGTGTAAAGAATTTGTAAAAATAACTGCCTCCCCCCAAATAATTGGAAGAAGTCAAAGTTCAGTATTTTGAATCTGGTGATGAGAATCTGCTAAATATAATGAGCAACACAGAATCCTTTCATTTCAAGGAGACTAGAAGTTTTTTATAAATATTATACTAAACCCATAAATACAGCATTGTGTTGGTATACTTAAATCAGAATGTGAAATTTTAGTTTCAGCAACCAGCCGAATGAATAGTGGAAAGCTCCAAATTTGTCATTTTCTGTTACTAAAGCTCACAAAGGCAGCATTGTGAGAATGACCTTATCTGATTCAAAATGTTTTAAATTTGGCATTTTTCACATGCAGCTGATGTTGCAGATTAATATTAAAAGGCAAGATGCAGACATTTCATATTTCGGAAAATCTGTATCATCAATCAAAGTATGTTTTGGGAAAATTGGTTTTGCAGTAGTGGCTCAGTGTTTTGATGTCTCAGGAGTAACAATTTAGTGGCTGAATTAACTGCTTTTTTGCATCTTTATCAATAAAGGGTGCTTAGCACCTGAGTCTTGGTGACATGTGAATGCCCACTTCTACTCTTACTCAAAAGAGGAAGGCTCAGTTTCCTAACAGGAATGTCATGTCTCTAACAACATAACGTTTTAAGTGATTATCAGGTCCCAAGACCCTGATCTACAAACTTTAGCGAGAAATACCTTTATAGATCTGTTTTGTAAGTGATTCAAACCTAACAGTATGAACTTTTGAACAGAAGCTAATCCAATTATAGTTAGTTTCAATTGGGTATTTTGAAGAAAGAGGGCTGCTGTAATGTATTAATAAATCTACATTTCTCCTTTTGCAGCATTAAAACTTCCTTTTGGCAAAACAACAGTGATGCATTTGGTGGCTAGAGAGACGTTGCCAGAGCCAAACTCTCAAGGTACGCTGTGCACTAAAGGTATTTTTTAACTCAAGTACGTGGCAAAGTGGTCAGATCTCTTACAGGCTTGTTAAGTATATCATAGTAGAGAAGTCAAGTCCTTGCGGTCTTTTGTGAAGCAAGTAACAGAATGCTTTAGTACATGTTGTTTATAGAAAACTAAGGAATTAACTTTCTGGTTTAGCATTTTTGTGGAATGCAGAAATTTACCCAAACCTTAAAGCTTTGGTTTTTATTGTTAAAAACTACTCCTGATTTATTGTTCAGATATGTATGCATGTGTATAATAATAATAAATAATTTTCTTAAGCTAATAAAACCCATACTTGAATCAAGCGTACTCATATAACACACATATAACAACCTAATTGCTTTAGAAACAGCATGTAAGCGAAACTTTCTTCTTGCTCCACAGGTCAAAGGAACCGTGAAAAAACTGGAGAAAGCAATTGCTGTGTAATCCTGTAAACCCTGTTAGCTTTACCTGCTAAGTGTGATGTAATATAGTCTTTGTCTTTCATGCTGCTGGAATAGAAGAGGCCCTATCTTGCTTCAAACACCTGTAGGAAGAGCCTGTCTGTAAATCCGTGGAACTGAAATATTACACGAACACTGTCTCATTAGTCCTTTTTTTTTTTTTTTTTTTTTTTTTAAGAAAAAATAGAGAAAGATCTATGAACACTTTCATTTTTTGTTGGTTTTTGTTTTGTTTTAAATTCCTGCTTTTTGTTTGTCAAATAATCTTATAGTACATCCGTTCTTGAAATAATTTGATCTCCAGAAAAGGTAATGTGTTGTTTTCCATAGCAGGAATCGTTTTGCTGCCACAAAAAAATCTCCAGTAACCGGATCTAACCAGTCAAGCTTTCTAGATGCAATTTGCACTAAATACGGTTGACAGTATATTTCTCAACAATCTCTAACAATATTTGAGACACCTAGTAATAACCTGCAATGTATAATGCAACACTGGAAAATAATTTCTCTATAATTAAAACAAATCTCACTTATGGCCAAATCAAAGGAAAAACTGTTAAGTCAATTCTACCTAAGTCAACCTTGGTGGCCGAACTGGCACAGAATGCTAACTGAACCAAGTCTAACTATATATATTTTCATTGCAACAAACAAACAAAAAAAAACTATGTGCCTGTAATTTAAAAGCACTCTGTAGAGGGCTGATGAAACTGATTTTTCGTTTCTGCGTGCACTCTGATCTCATATGTTAGCTGAGTGCTTATTCAGACAGCACAAACAAGTGCAGAGAGTGCATTTCCTAGCCTTAATATGGGAGGGGTATTCCTGTAGTTCATAGGCTTTTATTATTGTGCATAAATGTTAGAAACCATCATTTACTGATCAATTTTATGTATTTGAATATTGGCAACTGGTGTTTTTCAGCCATTTTCTCATCTGTACCTTAGTGTCCAGTGTCATGCTTACTCATTAGAGAATTCAACAGAATTATTAAAGTTTAAAAAGCAAAAAGAAAAACCTCTGCCATAGTACTAGTTTTGTTTCTTTACATAATCTGCGTTTGGTATTAGTGCTTGCAATTGTGTTAAAATCAGAAGCTGATTTTTGAAGGCATACATAATTAAAAAGGATGCCATCTTTTATTTCATATCAATAATTAAAATGTTGATATGCTAACGAAATTTGCACAGCACTAAAGCATGAGCTAGTTTCATCTAAACCTGTAAAAAAGAAAAATAAAAAAATATTAAAGATTTTATATTTTTTCACTGGGGAGGAATTCTTCCTGGGTGAAATTACAAATATGTGTAGAATATATTTAATAAAAATCTTATAAAATACATAACTATAGAAGTTAAATATAGATTGGCGTGTAGTATAATAGAACAATATTCCATATAAATAGCTTTAGCCTTTAAAAAAATGAGTCACAGGTTGACATTGTGTTCTGTACTTAAGTGTCCACAACTCTTACAGATGTTCCGTGTAATCGTTTTTTCGAATGATTGGCATCATTCAAATGTAATCAGGTTATTTTATTCATTGTTACTGCTTTGATGAAATGCTTTATATGCAGTAGATTTACAAAAATATTGTTCATACTGATCAAAATTAAATTTGTATAGAGCAGAGTTTTAAAACAAATTGTAAATAGCACTAAACATTTTCTTTCTGCAACCTGTACTGATAGACTCTTCTGTAAACTAAATAAAAGAATATGGTAGTGCATTTTGGTGGTGTTTTAAGGACTGTAATTGGGTCTGTAACTACTTTTAATAATACTTCTTAATCTGAAAACTAAGTAAAGACTGTTTTGTTGGAGGGAAGAAAAAAAAAAAGGAGGGAGGAGGGCAAAACCTGCTAAAAACTGCTAATGTGATTTATCACTTCAGTTTTATTTTCCTTTCATGTCAAAAGGAGTGACCAAGAGGTATTTTTTCTGTCAGAGCAGAATGAGAGCCTGGACAGTTGCAGTTGCAAACGTACAGCTGTGTCACACCCTGACGTACCTCACAGAAGTTATGGGCTCATCCTGTAAGTTTTTGTGGTCTTCACTCACTTCTAGTGATGAGCATGCACATCCATACCTCTGAGAGTGTTGGGAATGCCCCTTAGGGTGTCGGGTCTCATGCCCCATCCCTGGAAACGTTCAAGGCCAGGTTGGATGAAGCGCTGAGCAACCTGATCTGGTTGGAGATGTCCCTGCTCCTTGCAGGGGGATTGGAGTGGATGGCCTTTGAAGGTCCCTTCCAACCCAAACCATTCTATGATTCTATGAATGACAGATTGTCGGATGATAGCAGTATTATGTGCTGGTTGCCTAAATGAATTTTGTAGGGGGGATTTCCTTCTACTCTCCAGTGTAGTTGCTAAATAAGTAACTATAAGGACACAAACCTTATTTCTTCAAAAAAAAAAATTCTATAAACATCTGCTTGAGAGGGCTACTGGGAGCATCTTATCATCTTTAGCTATAAAATGAAGATTCCCTTTCCCAAAATGCTGACCACCTAAGTAACACTGACTCAGATGGGAAATGGCTGTGACAACACAACAAAAAGAAACAGGCTGAGGCAGGATGTGTTTTATTAGTTAAACAAGTCTTTCAGATGCATTGATTTTGAAAAAATGAATGTTTGAAATGTAATCTGGGTTTGAAAAAGTAGCTAGGTACTTAATACAGTATAAATACGTGAAAATCCAGTAGCTTCCAGTTAAAGTATTTGGCGAGCTTCAATAGCAAAGTGTGTGGAGTTCACTTTTGTTGAGATGAATAAGATGCATATATGTGCATGTCCAAGCAAATCCTTAAATGCTGCTTGGCATTTGAAGTGTGAGCTTGCCAAAATAACTCCTGCAGAGAGCAGGTAGAACCGTTGCCTCATTTTTTCTGCAAATTGTCAGAGTTCCACCCATTGCGGAGCATTTCTGTTGTGGTGTGAGGCTGATGGAAAACTGTGGGGGAGAATTGCTAAAAGATTTGTGCTCTTTTCCTTGGATGCTTGGTATTGTGGGTTGCATATTTGCCAAAATAAAAGCAGTAGCTCTTAATCCCAGATTCCTCACCCTTGCTAAAGTTCACGGATATGCTTCTCTTCTACGTTGATTGAAGTCAAGAGGATACCTGCAGCCCATAAAGATTAAAGCTACATCTTTGCAGGGTCAGGCTGTCGGACAGTCAGATCATACGTTGAAGAGTTTGACATTTGATTTTCACTGTTAGATAGAAATGATATTTTCCCTGTAGATGCGTTAATAGATGTCATGAAGGAAGGGAAGGAGAGGACGAATTGGAGCCTTTCATATTCCGAAATACCATGAAGGGACCGTATCTGTCTCCCATCCCATTGTGTGTGGTATCAATCAGACATTAATATTCAGACGTGTGAGGAATGCTATCTAGTAGCAATGAAAGTACTCTGTAACTTCAATTTTCTTAAATGATAGCAAAAATATGATTGTTGAAACAGTCTTTGGGATTAGCTCGGCTGCTGGAGGAGGAAAGTATGGCCACTGTGATGTGAAAGGCTTTGCTAAGGTGCTGTTTTGATATTAATCCAGCGCTGATCTCCGCAGTCTCCGAATACCCTTCCTTAGTATGCTGCCTTTACAGCAGAGGGAACAGTCATGTACTTTAGAAGAGAAATACAGAGCACTCTGAAAAAGCTTCCTTCCTCTCTCATAGGTAAGAAGGAAGGCAGCCATTCCTGGGCTGACCAAAAGTCAGGATTTTCCACCCCTGCTCTTTTGGGAAGTAAAATGGGCAAACACTTGGTATGACAAGTTACTTAGGGCTTAGAAAATAAAAAAAAAAATAGTGAGACAGCAGAAATATTACATAGAGATTGAAGAGAGTGAGAGGTTAAAATAGCTACAGTTATGACTAACAGAGAAAATGGATGGAGAACTTCTATTTTTGTCCTGTAGCTTTATTGGCCCAGTTTTCACATTTGTCTTTAAAGCAGAGGTGACAAATTCAAATCCAATAGAAATATTTTTCATGAAATCAACGGCACTTACTTCCACTAGAAGTAATTTGAGGAGAAAAGCCGAGCAAGATTTAAAAGGAAAATGGATCACTGTATCAATGAAAATTGATAGAATTTCCAGAATTATCAGTGATGCCAGACCTTTTCTCAACAAGGCAGTAATTTTTGTCCTTCAGACATTATGCTAACTTTCAGTGGAGAGCACAACTCTTAGAGGAAGAGTACTTCTGGCACATTACCACCTCCATTATGTACAAGCAGCTGCGTTACATGAGCCCCAGCCTGTGCAGGAGCAGCGTCTCACGTACCCTGGTAAGAGTTCATCTGTACAAACCCGCTGCTTCACGGGAAGAAGTCTTGGTCGGAGTCTTGCGCTTTGCTGGAGCGGGCTTGAGGGAATAAGGTCCAGTGTTTAGCTGGTGGAGAATGTGAACTGCATGCCGTTCCTTACGGCTGAAGTTAATGCCTCTTGAGTGGTGAAAGATGAAAGCACCCTGCTTTTATCAGTTCAGAGGATGCTGAACTTATAGGTAGTAAATGTTTTGACTTTTCTACCAGAAAATACTCTTCAGCTACTGTATTTTTTTTTTTATAGAGGCAGGGTAATGGGATGAAACAGAGAACAATTTTATGTTTGTGCTGTCTTTTATCTATTCTTTGAACTAAAGATCAGGAAGAAATAATGGGAGAAGCTTTAGATGCCTACCATACGATCAACCATTAAATGGCTGGTCAAAATTCACCTGCCAGCAGCTGTCCCATGCCACAAAGAGCAGCTGTGGGAAAGAGGTGACCCCTGCCCACAGTGGGGCAACTGTGATTGCCAGGGTGATGTGGGTAAGGTGGTGAATGAGGGGCAGAAGGGGGTGACATTTGGTCACTTCATGAAGCTTTCAGTTGTTGCTTGGCAAAAAAAGAGGATTGGGACCTTGCACTAGTCATTGAGGGGCAGAATAACAGAGTGGAACTGCCTGAGGAGGTTAGATTTAAATATTTATATATATATATATATATATAAAAAAATGAATCTATGATACTGAAAGTAAACTATCCTGGATGGGTGATACTGCATTTGCAGACCAAGACAGGGAAATGCATACTGGTGTCTGTGTTACCTGTGCCGGTTAAATTAAAGAAAGATTGAGTTTCAGTTCTTTAATTTCTGCGACTCACACATGTCCCTGATTAGGGATCGTTAATCCCTCGTGCTGTCAAGGTTACGGCCCTGCCAAAGGCAGGCAGCAGAGCTGGCAGGGAGCTCGCAGCCCGCAGCCTCGCCAAGTGAAAAGTCAGTGCCACAACTGCGCACACCGCTGCGCGATGAAAAGCACATCGGTCTGAAGTGGGCGGAAATGTCAACGTGGCAAGTCAGCAAGTGCCCGGGTGAGGGAACTCTACCAAATCCAGGCGACTGTACCAGCAGCTGAGTATTCTGCCTTTCAGTGAAGTAAATTCGGTGGGTATTTGTCTAGAAAGCAAATACACAAGGGTCTTCTCTTGCGATGTCAGCCAAATTGTTTGGTTTCTGATCACTGCCAGCATCCCTGGGAAAGGTCTTCTCTCAACAACCAGATACAAAGGCTGCCTAAGTCTATTTTTCCTGTCCTCTGAGCAATGACCATCTCTGGCTTCATCTCCAAAGTCTTCGAGCATCCCATTGACCTCACTTTCTCCCAGCCTGGTGCCTCTGGCTGCAGAGAGCGGTGATCACCACTGGACACCTGCTCCACTGAACCGAGTCCACGGCAAGGACTGGAAGAAGACGTTGCCAGCGTAGAGGCAGTGTGCCTCTGCAGCGGTCTCTGGAGAGCTGCGGACAGGAGTCCTCCAAGGCCCTGGTCACGGATGGGTAGTCTGAACTGCCTAGAGGAGAGCAACGCGCTTCCAGCTTCCAAGCCAAGGGCAGGCCCACTGTTCGTGACGCTGCGGCCAAGCCCCAGCTCCGGCTGCATCTGCTTCTTTCAAGTCGGGCGAGACTGAGCGTTGCAGCAGAGAACCTCGCTGGTGATCAAACTGGTAAGAGGTGCTGTCCCTCCTGCATAGGAGAGGCCGTAACCCCCGGGGTGCTTTCCCAGGTCTAATCATGAGAGCAGACGTGGGTCGGGAGTACCCTTAGCTCTGCCCCTGCTGCTGAGGTGAGCACCGTGCTGGCACGGGGCTGCCCCTGAGAGCATGGGGAATGGGCAAGGGAAGAGAGCGTGGGGAGATGGTTTGGGACCTGGCCATGCTTCTCCTCTTGGCTGCTGGAGCTTCTTGTCATGAACTGGGACTGCCAGCCCCCAGCACCCTGAGCTGCCCTGGGAGGTACTTGCCCGGGGGCTGCTCAGCTGCCAATGCAATTTTACCGTCTCCAGGACTGCAATGATGAGGGTAATCTTCAGCTCGCTGTTGGGAGGCTGGGATGTAACTGCAGGGTTGGGATGCCTTGAGCCCGCCCTGTCCTTGGGGAGCCGCAGGGGAAGCGCAGTCAGCGCAGATCACTTCTGCCAGCTTCCCATGGCCGCACAACTGCTCCTCTTTGCTTCCAGCCCTGGTTTCAGAAGCTGACCTTGATTACCGCCGTGCTGCACGGCTCAGCCTGTCTACCAAGGAGAAGCCTCACTGCCTCCCCCCTATTCCCAAAACCAGCACTCACGCCTGAGCTGGTTCCTCCTCCGGGGCAACTCCCCGTGAACTCCCCAGAGGCGTGCTGCCACCAGTGGGACAGGGGAACTTGAACTTCCAGAAGGTTTTGTGGGGCACCAGGTCTGAGTCCCTGGCTTTCATTTTCCTCGTTGGCCCGCCAGCTGCTGCCAGCCAGCAAAGGCATCGGCCTCCCCCCAGGCTTTGTCCCGGGTGGGGCCGGGTGGGAGCAACACAAGTTGTTTAACTCGTCATAGATGTAGTTTCTTCTGCCTGGTGGTTAAAAGCTACGAGGAGGCTTTTGTTCATGTTAAATATCATGTGTGCGCTTCTGTGCCTGGCTGTTTTAATCATCTGACAATTAATGGTTAAGCTCCAGAGATCGCAGCCAGGCACTTGCGAAGCCTCTCCTTTACCTCTGGACATGAAGGCAGCTGGAAGGTGTGGTGAGTGGCTGCCTGCATACCTGCCAAACACCCACCCTGCCTGAGCACGGCTGTGCTCCCTGCGCGTACGGGAGGATCCGGCTGCAGCGAGGCTTGCGTGCACAAGTCCATGGGCTGCTTAAGGAAACGTGGTCTTAAAGACGTTGGGTCGGTGTAGTGGTGTTGGAATGTTTAACTCCCCTTTGATTTAGTGAAGAACTTTCTTCCTGTTTCCTAGAAAAGGGAACCAGCGTGCAGAAGGTTATTCACTCCACTTTTTATTTAGATAACAATTCTGCTGGAAATAGTTGCCTAGATGGCAGGTGTAGGTGTTCCTTTCTGCTCCAGGGATGAGCTGGCCAACAGAAAGGCAATGTGGAGCTTCCTCTTGTCCTCCATAGGGTGAAATGGAGCTGCTGCCAGGGAAAACTGGAAAGGTTCCTCTGATCCTCGCAGGCTGATTCCAAAAGCTGGAGAGACACCTCTCCTTTGCCAGGTGGAAAGATGAAAAATGGAGGCAAAAATAATTTTCATGCTGGTGGGTCATTGCAAACCAGAAGAGCCTGGAGATAAAGAAGCTTCTGAGAGTACAACATAATTGGCTCCTAATGCACTGCTCACCTTTTCAGCTGCTGATGGGTGTTTAACTGTGAGTGATTCAGTTTCTGCACCTCCAGGATGTTGCAGCCGTTAATGCCTGGGATGTGTGTGAGAGGGAAAATGACCTTCTGTCTAAAACGCTAAGGGCACACACATGTGCTCATAGCTAAGAGCACTCCCCGACTCGCTGGATTTTCTCTTGAGGAAAACCAGTGGGATCTGCAAAATCATAGACTGAAGCTTATTAGCTGCTGAGGGAGAAGACGATGAGGTTTGACAGCCCCACGGTGCCCCTGGCCCCACGTTGGGCAGCGCAGGGCAGCGAGCCTTGGGCAGCCCCAGCCACGCTGGCACGCGCCTGGGCAGGAGGGAGCGGAGGGCTCGGCCGGGGCGCGGTGGAGCTTGCAGCTGTGCTCACCTGCGTGAGGAGGTTTGAATTAGAGGAGCACGAATCCCTAATTGCACAGTTTGACCAAATGCATCCAAAGGGTTTTCAGCCAAAACTACAATGAAGGTTTTGTGGAGCAATAAAAAGATCATCTATTCAACTGCCCTGAAGCAGAATCGCAGTCAGAGATGCCGGTTTCCAAGGCAAAAGGTAGCACGGTTAATGGAGGGGGAGGAAAAGGCTGAGGGAAGAAAGCAGGGTACCGCAGTGGCTGGGCACCAGCATCAGCAACGAAAGGCTCGTTGTAAATAATGCTGCTCCCGGCACTTTGGGATTTTGCAGACTGTCATATTGAGGCTGTATTGATTCCTGGATACAGGTGCTGAATTTCAATGTCTGATAGTCCTTCACAACTGCCGTTCTTGCGCTTCTTTTTCTTTATAGAAGCACCATTTCTATGTGTGAAAAGAGCTGTGTGTTAAGAAGCACTCCACGGGAGGGGAGCTGCTTTCATCAGGAAATGCAGAAGTTACTGATGTGGGGAGCAGAGGCCCTGGCTTTTCATCTGACGTTCCTGCCAGGTCCTGTCGAGGTGCTCACGGCTCCCGCAGAGCAGAGTTCCCCTCCTGTACCTGCTGCCGTTCCTGCATTGGGATATTTGTGCTGACTGTTGGTTTTTTAAATGTGAAAATACCGTCTCGCCAAATGATAAATACCAAAGCAGGCACTTTTAGTCAGCTGTACAGTGCTGTAAAAATGTAGCTTGACCTTTTGTCCTTGTTTTGGCATGAAATTAGTATTTTTCTACAGAAAACCAGAAAAAAAAAATAGATTCTGTATGATGCACTGAAAATGCGGAAGCGTGTAATAGATGCTATTATTTATCTCTAGACTGAAAATTCAGTCACAATTCTTGAACCTGAGTCAACCAAAATTTACTATTTCCTGTGTGATGTCCCTGCTTTACACCTCTTTTAAGTACTGAATTCACTTCATCAACAAGAAAAATCACCTTTCTGTGTCTAACGAACTCTTGGCAATGCTGCACCATCAACCCTGCCATGCCTTTAAGAGCAGTTGTATCTCCTTCTCGATGGCCACTCCATCCCTGCTCCCTCTGGGGTGGCCGGCCCAGGAACGGACTTTAGGGAGGGTCACCACCCCCACCTACTCCTCTGGGTCTGGGTCAGACCCTAGATGAGATGATTGCCAGGTTTTCAGGTGCTATCAGGAGACTACGAATGGGTAGGGCTCTGAACTTCTTTAGGAAGAACATCCAGCAGTGTCCGCATTTTGTATCTCTGCATGGATGCTGTGTCAGTGGTCTGTGTATTTATAGACTCTTTTTTTTTTAATGTAGGAAATACTGAATTTGGTTAGCCAGGCTGCAGCGGCAGGAATCAATCTTCTTCCCTCATATGAGGTATGTTGCATCTTTGAGGATGCAGTTGTGTGCGGAGTAATAGCTGCTAGCTCTAATGCAGTCGCTACGAAGCAATCGCAGGAAAGGTTCAGAGAAAATAGCAGAGAGCAGCATCCCTCAAGTCACGCAGGGAAGGAGGAGATGAAACTGCTGTACTCCAGCTGATACGTAAAATGCTTTGGATTATAGATGGGAAGGTGGGCCGATGCGCAGGTACATCGCGTGATGACTGAGTTTGCGCTGGTGTAAATAAACATCTTGGAATGTCGGGGACCAAATGAGGGCTGTTGTCTGCTCTCACTAGCAGCCTTCTCACAGCCTGACTCTCAGTTTCCTCTTCCAGTGCATCATCTCTCTTGGGCCTTTTGCATTTGGGTTATGCCAAGCTGCAGGACAATATTCACAGGTGATGCGAGGCAGGGAAGAGACATTTTCCTGCCAGCATGTGAATACCAGTCTAAGCTGATGCAATATCCCTGTTAGGAAAAGGGCAGATGGGAAAAGAGGTTGTACTGATTTTTGCCGTATTTAGTGTCACTCCTGTGTTGGTCCCTCAGTGCTTTTTTTTTGCATCTGCATTAAAAGCTGAGGAACCACCTTATATAAATATATATGATCCTGTGCAAACTGGTCTGTTAAATCTGTCAAACCTAACTGGCTTGATGATCTGCTTGAGAGCTACGGCTGCCTAATGGATTTTGCTCAGTCCTCCTCAGGCCAGGCTGCCCTGGGATTTATCAGCAAACTGGAAATCGCTGTACAATTTCCTTTATTTCCTTTCAAAGGCTGCAAGTTGTGACTGCGCCGCCTTTGTTGTGAACCATTCAGCAATTGCATGTTGTCTCTGAGCAGGCATGTGCAGATATTCTGGAAATCAGAAAGGCTGATTCTCATTCATGTGAAGGGCCACATGTGCCACGAGGGAGGGTTCAGTGTGAGCAGATGTGCAATTTGCATGTGGATGGAGCCTTTCAGTGCCTTTGTGCTGACAGAGACGCAAAGGGCTCCCAGCATCGTTCAAATCAAAGTGATCGCTACTAATGGATGGGGGATGGAACGTTCTGACTGAGCACCACACAGGGGTAGCAACTGCAAAAGGGCTCAAAACCTTTTGAAGTCTCCTCCAGAAGAAATTGTATGAAATGGCCTGCAGAATGTCAGAGACCCCCTGTCAAAGCAGCTGTTTTACAAACTTTAATTTAACATAAAATAAAAAAAAATTTACACTGAGGGTGGTGGAACACTGGAACAGGTTGCCCAGAGAGGTGGTGGATGCCCCATCCCTGGAAACATTCAAGGCCAGGTTGGATGAGGCTCTGAGCAACCTGATCTGGTTGGAGATGTCCCTGCTCCTTGCAGGGGAGTTGGACTAGATGACCTTTAAAGGTCCCTTCCAACCCAAACCATTCTAGGATTCTATGATAATGCACTAACAGAAGTAGCCAGAGCAAGGATATTGATTTTTAGGAGTATTCTGAAAATGAGGAGCACAGGAAGCAGACTTGGCTGTTCTCCAAGCATAGCCAATAGATAGGAGTAGCAAAAAGAAAAAGGTTCTGCGAAACATGGCTCCATCTGATTCCCACAGTAGCACAGGGAAGGTTTTCTGTTGGCTCCAGTAATTTTTTTTTGCATTTGGCCCCTATGAAACGTGGTGGAGAAAACACGGAAACATGAGAACTCTGGTGGAAGTTTTCCACTGAAAGACTTTGTCCGTCTTCCAAATTCAAGAGATCTCAGTCCTTTGTGAGACCACACTCAAGTCCCTCTGGGATGGGGATCTCTCTGAATGTCTGAGTGAGTTGACAGCCAGGCTGGGTCAGTCCTCCCCTCCCATAATTTTCCTCTGAGGATCAGCTCCAAGAGAGGAGATGCCTATGGTTCAAATGCAGCCACAGAGGGATCTGGGGAAAGGCGTATCTGTTCTAGGTGACTATGGTACCTCACCAGTGATGTTATTATGCTTTATTGAAAAAAAAAAAAAAATCCTCCTAAAGCTTTGTAATATCTTCAAAAGCAAGCTACTGATCTCAGGAAGACTGTTGTTAGTACACTTCTACCATCATCATCTTACTCTCTATTGTTGTTAGAACTGAAGAACACAAGTTAAGAGGTTGGGAAGATTTGCACCATTTGTTCACCTGAGCGTAACATCATGTACTGTTTGGAGATGCAAATGTGCTGATCCTTGAAAGGTCATGGAGATGGTGTGAGGTTCCTACCATTGAGAGAAAAGCAAGTGTTGCGCCCATCTTGATGGGGGAAAAAAAAACCCAAACAAACAGGCAAAACTATGATCTGGAAACTACAGCCTGGTCACCTTTTTCTTTGGTCCCTGGGAAAATCACAGAGTGACCTCTCCTACATAGTCTTACATCCAAGCTAGGACGTTATGGTCTGGATGGCAGGGCAACCAGATGGGTAAAAATAAAAACCTGGCTGGATGATCAGGCTCATGGGGTAGGGGTTAACAGGTTACAGTCTGCCTGGAGCCCAGCAACAAGTTGGGTACCATGAATCTATTGTAAGACCTGTTCTGTTCAATATTTTTATCAACAACCTGGAGGAAGCAACAGAGTGCATTTGTCAAGTCTGCAGGTGACACTGAACTGAGGGGACCCGTCAGTAGGCTGCCATTCGGAGAGGTCCAGCCAACCTGGAGAAATGGGTCAGCAGGAACCTCATGAAATTCAATAGGGAAAAATGCAAAGTCCTGCAAGCCCTCTACAACAACACAGACCAGGGAGCTGAAAATGCCCTTTTGCCACATAACCAAATGCCCACCATGAGGGTGGCCAGGCCTCAGAGTGGGATATCCAGGGAGGACGTCCTGTTTCTTTGTCCTCAGAGTTTTCAAGACTCATCTGGGCCAGCAGTAACCTGGCCACATCTGACCTTGCTCTGAGCAGCCGGTTGGACTAGAGACCTCCTGAGGTCCCTTCCAGCCTGAAGTATCCTGTGGTCCTACAATCAGTGAAATGCTGAAACATTGTCAGAGCTACAAACTATAGCTTGGTGCGTTACTTACCCTCTCACACGTGCGGCAGCCCCGGCTTCACTTGGTACGTACCTGTTTCCAAATGGTTTCCTGACCATGGCAAAACCCCAGAGACAGTTCCATTAAAAATTGCCCCATTGTGAGTGGTGATTCAAACGATGATGCAAAGCTGTTTGTTCCTAGTTCTGCCAGAAACCTTCTTACTTAAAACCAGGGAAAGTATAAAAGCTGGATGGTGCAGTACCAGGATAAAGCCAGTCTCGCTCCTTGAAGCGGCCCTGGGGAGGGCGAGAGGAGCAGGAATGGCTGCAGCATCCTCCAGTGGGGCTCTGCTGGGACAGAGGAGGAAAACTGTGATGTGGGTGCGCTGGGGAAGAGGAGGAGAAAGCCCCTCTCCAGCCCTGCCTTGAATGATGTGGGCTTTGCGTGGCGGGTGGTAAGGATCCCTGCGGACTTAAAAAGCTTTTGCCGTCTAGTTTGGAGCCAGGCAGGCAATCCGTATTAAGATAAATGTAAGAAAGGCCAGTCTGAAAAGGTTAATTTATTTTCTCTGTTGTGCTTAGCAATGTCTCCAATTCAGATGATTCTGCCAAAAAAATACATGGGTAATAAGACAAAAGTATGAGGCAGTTCATTTCCTACCTGGGCCATCTTTTTCCTCTGGCAGATATCTCACAGCTTCAAAAAAAAAAAAAAAAGTATGGCTTCAGCTAAACAGCCCTGGCTTTCCTGTGCATGAAAGTGGTCTCTGAGCCCCTAAATCAATATATTCCTTCCTGCCCCTCTGAGATCACTTATCTGCAGTTACTTCGCTGCTCTTCCTGCAGACCGCTGAGCTCGCTGGTTTGCCTTATTGAGCTGGGCGCATTGCGAGAAACCTTCAAATTCCTGTGCCCCAGCTCAGTTTGCTGGTTCGAAGGAATTTCCCTCTTCTGGTGCTGTGAAGCCCGGTCCCTGGAAGCTGTGACTCGTTCTGCCACTCCAGCCGCTGTCAGGCCATTTGCTTTCGGTGACATAACAAGAAGGCAATTCCTGAGGAATAAATAAGACCTTCTCAACAAATGTCCCAAAGTGCTGCTAGGCTTCACCACAAGCCTGTGCAGTGGAAATTCAGTGTTTATTTTGGAGCGGTCAGGCAGGGGCAGTGCTGAATCCCCCTCCTGCCCCTTGCTCTGGGGCAAGATGTCCCTGGCTCTGCCCCACAGCTGTGCTGGTCCCCAGGATGGCTACACCATCCTGCAGCGGGGAGCAGAGGTAACTGAAGATGCTTTTACTCCCTCCAGCAAATTTCGGCTGCTCCTTAGCTTGTTTTCAAGCTGTCAGATGGCTTTAGGTTAGACCTTGCTGTAATGGGGCTCTTGGGGAAAGCTCTCACAAGCTCCATGCATTTCTCTCTGGCTGTGTGCCCCGTGCCTTCTGTTCCAGGGATGGAGGCAGCAGCTTCTCACCACTGCAGCCCTGAGCATCACTGGGCATGGAGAAACCCAGAGGCACCTCCAAATTGGGGAGCAGGTGAGTCTGCAGCCATGGCTCAGCCTTGGCCCTTCCCCAGCCACAGACAGGTTTGTCCTGGCACATCCCTCCTAGGGGTGAATTTCATCCTCAAGACAGAAGGCTTCCCAAGCCGTAGGTGTGGGGCTGTGTGGTGAGAGGTTGGCTCGGGGAGGCCGTCCTGGCACCTACAAGCTTGAAAATTTTCCCTCGCCCTCATAATTGACATAATTACCCAATTACAGGAGTGAGATGTCAACTGAGATTCATGTCAAAGGAGGAGCCAGGAGGATGGCTGCAGCCAGGTGAAATTCTGGCTGAAAAGCAAAATCCCTCAGCTGTGGCTTCTGCTTGAACACCAGGAAACTTCCCCTCATCCCCGCCATTTCCCTTCTCTGGTGTCTCTGCTTCTCACCAGGAACGGAGCAGAGGCCATGTGTTATTTTGTGATGTCATGAACACAGAAAGCCCGGTCCCGGGAGCTGGGCACATCACTGCCACAGAGAGCATCTCGAAGATGGCACGTGGGTGTCGGGGTGCAGCATGTGCTTCATCTCCTATAAACCATGAGGAAGAGGGAGAAGATGGGGAGGAAATCTGCCCCAGTGGTCTATCTTACTCACATGCAGCATTTTATTTTATTGGCTATTTAATACTGGCAGAGAGTGCCCCAGATCAGAGGGTCCCTTGGATGCTGACGCCCTGCCTGCAGAGATGGGCATGTCCAGACTGCAGGTCATCATTCCCTGCTTCTCGGTGCAAGGTGTTGGCATCTCCTTGGTACCAGCAAACTGCCATGAGAAACAAAAACGGGTGGTTGCAAATGCCACTGGCAGCACCGAGTACGTCAGCTGCAGTAAAGCTGGGGAGCACTGAATGGTGGCCAATTCCCTGCCTGAGGAGCTGCCCCTGGGTTTTGCTGATCTATTTTTAAAGCACATTTTATTGAGGCTTACATGTGTGCAGCAGTGCGGAACTGCAGCTGAGCTCTGCATTTGGGCTCCTGGACAGGCTTTGCTGAAGATAAGCAGCCCAAAGCGAGGTTCAGAGGGGCTTCTGGCTCCTTCCCTGCCTGCTGCTACCATCACAGCCTCCAGCATTCCTCTGCCCGTGCTGGCCTACTGACCCTGCGCCTGGACACAGGAGATACTGGTCTCAGCTCATGTCTCTTAATGGTATTTTTAAATTTGCTTTTCATAGATTTTTAAGGTTGGAAGAGACCTCCAAGATCAGCAAGTCCAACTGTCAACCGAACACCACCATGTCCACTAAACCATGTCCTTGAAGTGCTGCATCTACATGTTCGTTGAACACCTCCAGAGACGGTGACTCTCTCTTTTACCGCCATGGATGCAAAAGGCTGTCATTACCTGGGCAAAGCCTCCTGTACCTTCCTCCAAGGAGAACTGGGCCCACCCAGACCCCTGCTCGTGTTTGCTATACAGCGTTGTAAGCACGCTGTTTGGGAAGCACCCTTGGGTGTCCCCCTGTGGTCTGGCAAGCGGGGTGGGAAGGAAGAAAGCAGAAAGCTACAGCTGGAGCCAGCTCATGGGGGCTCTGGTCTGGGGACTACCTGCACGTTGTTAGTGTTGTTTTCTGTGACTGCTGCCAGATAGAGCACAAGAATGGTCACTCTGCTCTTCCCCTGAATTTGGGTGCATCCCACAGACGCGCCGTGGGCTGGCATGAGCCTGGCAGGCAGCGGTGCTGTCCCTTTGAAAGGGATGCGGTTGGGCGGTGGGGGCAAGTCCTGCACCCCAGCCTTACTGCTCTGGGCCACTTGCATCCTCCCTTCCTCAGGGAGATGGATAAAGAGGGCTGAATAGGCTCAAATGCTGCACAGCTTTTTCTGCAAGGGAGGATGAGCTATATAAGGCTTAACTGACAGTTTTTTTAAGGAAGCTGAGCACGGGTGGGCAGTAGGTGGGCTGGGACACAGCGCTGCATGAGCCAACGTCCTGCTGGCCATGAGGATTCCTTCGAGAGGCTCCTCAAAACGCCAGAAGTTTTGGGGGTGGGTGGATGCGTAGCCAGCATCCCTCCTCCTCCTCACCTGCGGGTGGCAGACAGACGCCCCCACCCTGGGGCTGGGTGGGGGTCATGGGGCAGGGGGTGCCAGCTGAGGAGCACGAGACTGGATTTATATTTAAAGGCTTTTTCCAGCCTTATTTTCCTTGTGTCTGCTTCTGTGCTCGGGGTGGATTTCTTTGTCAGCCATAGAAACAAGAAGGTCTGTGTTATTGGGAGAGTTTTATTGCCAGATACATGTATCGTTTGACCTTTTGCTCTCGGTTGTCCAAGACGTGCAGCAAGCCCCAGAGCAAGCTTTTCACATCCTCATAGAAACTGTTCCTGTCATAGCACGGAAACTTAATTTTAGCTTAGATTTCTGAGGAAACGAGGCGTGTAAACTCACACTATCTGTCTGTCCATCTGCCTCGCCAGCCTGGCAGCCAGCTGGGTCTGCCTGCTCTCAATGGCTTCCGATGGCGTTGATCAGCTCTGCTGTTGATCTGACAGGCAGGTGATGGGAGGAGTGGTGGCTGGAGGGCTGAGCGGGATGGAGACCCAAAGTGGGAAGGCAGGGGTGTGAGCCAGGTTATTTGTTGCTGGTTTGATCCACTGATGGCCAACACAGGGAGCTGGGCGTCACAGCACCAGAGCATGGAGATGACCTTGGAGAACTCTCCCCAGGGTTACTGCGTAGGTGGGTGCCAGCTGGGAACAGAGGTGGGGACACGAATTTTGGCATTGTAAAGAGATGAGTAACTGAGGGGTGAAGATTTTCGACCCAGCTCGGTAGGATATCAGGGTTATTTCCCTCTGCCACCCCCAGGGAAACTGGCTACTGCAAAGCGGAGCTCGGGCTGGGCAGCTGGGGAAAGCAGAGGGGGGCAGAAGCTGCCCGGGCCCTGTTATTCCCCCATTATTTCCCCGTGATCAAATCAGGGCAGCACATTTGCATTTCGTGTGAGGTCCCAGGGACCAGACGCTTCGCCTCGCCTGCCCCTGCCTCCAGGATCTGCCTGCCTTTAGGAGGCTGCATGCTCATTAATTTAACTCCTATTGTGCAGGCTACCAGCACAGCTCCCTGATTTATATCGCCAGCGAGTGCCGAGCACAGCAGATAGAGACCAGGGCACCACTCGGCACAGAACAGGGAGGCAAATGGTCCTTCCTCCCCGTGGGTGTGCTCTCTGAACTTGGGACTCCCCAGGGTTTGCGGGTTCCACATGACAGGAGGAGGGTGGAGTGCAGTGAGAAAGGGGTTTTCCATTTTGAAAATAATATTTTGAATAACTAATAGTAACTCCTGCCTTATTTATCCTCTTTTCTGTCTTTCTGGCCCTTTAAACATGTAGGCTTGTTTTGAAAAAACAACTTTGTGAGATTTTTCCCAGAAATAATTCCAAATCTCATAAATTTAAACAGACTATGTATTCTGTTTCCAAGCATCATAAGCCCCATGGTGAGGCTGCAGGGAGAAGCACATCTAGATGTTACCGAGGCTTACTTTGCCACATCACTGGTTTTATGGGGATAAAACTGTTCTACAGACTGGGCTCTCAGAGCCTGCGGCATAATCATAGAATCATAGAATGGTTTGGGTTGGTTGTGCTTTAAAGGTCATCTGGTCCAACCCCCCCTGCAAGGAGCAGGGACACCTCCAACCAGATCAGGTTGCTCAGAGCCCCGTCCAACCTGGCCTTGAATGTTTCCAGGGATGGGGCATCCACCACCTCTCTGGGCAGCCTGTTCCAGTGTTCCACTGCCCTCATAGTAAATAACTTCTTCCTCATGTCCAGTCTAAATCTACCCTCTTTGAGTTTAAAACCATTACCCCTTGTCCTATTGCAACAGACTCTGCTAAAGAGTTTCTCCCCATCTTTCCTGTAGGCCCCCTTTAGGTACTGGAAGGCTGCTATAAGGTCTCCCCAGAGCCTCCTCTTCTCCAGGCTGAACAGCCCCAACTCTCTCAGCCTGTCCTCATAGGAGAGGTGCTCCAGCCCTCTGATCATCTTCATAGCCTCCTCTGGACTCGCTCCAACTGGTCGATGTCCTTATGTTGGGGGCTCCAGAACTGGACACAGTACTCCAGGTGGGGTCTCACCAGAGCAGAGTAGAGGGGCAGAATCACCTCCCTCAACCTGCTGGACAAACTTCTTTTGATGCAGCCCTGGATGCTGTTGGCTTTGTGGGCTCCAAGTGCACATTGGCAGCTCATGTACAATTTTTCATCCCCCAGTACCCCCAAGTCTTTCTCCGCAGCGCTGCTCTTAATTTTTTAATCCCCCAGCCTGTGTTAATATAGGGAGGTGCCTCAAATAATATAATACCTCTATTATACTACTTGAATATTAATACCTCTAACTTTCTCTAAACTGCTATAATAACATTTTTAACAAATCACAGGTGAAAAACAACCTTCTCTGACTTACAGATGCCATTTTGCTGTATCCAAACATCTAGCTAACGGTTAGTCTTGCAAGCCATTTTCATCTGGAGAGAAAACAGCCCTGCGATGATATTCAGTATATTTCAAGGATTTCTTCTTCTGCTGCTTAGCATTTGTGTCTGTTACTTGCTGGTCTTTTTACCTCCCTTTTCAGTCATGCCTGTTCCCACTTGTGAATATCCAGGCAAACTCACTCCTATGGTTTGTTGTCTGCCTGGCCTTGCAATGATATTGCAAGAAAGGAGCTCCATACATCTTACATTTGTCTATAGTGGTGGCTTTTGTACTGGTTGACACTAATGGGACCTCCACGTTCCAGTGTGACAATATAAAGGGGAAGCTTTGCAAGGGCAAAAAGATGACCAGGTTGTAGGTTGGTGACCTTCCATGAATCGGATGAGGGTACGCCAAAAAATGCAGGTTTTCAACCCTGAAAGACCTTTTAATTCCAACAGATAAGGCTGATCTGAGCTCACCATGGTCTTACAGGAGGACTCTCCCAGAGACACCCTCCTCCTCCCACCTTCCCACCTTTCCAACCCAAGTAGTTTCCAAGCAGTGGCGGTGCTGCAGACCAGCCATAGGGACATCGGCTCTCACCAGGCTGCGGAAGAAAGGATGTAGGGAAATCAATGGGCAGCGTCCATTTACTGTAATGGGCTTTGGTTTGGGTCAATGGGTTTCTTCCTCCTATCAATCATCGTTGCAGTTTACTGCGCAAAGGCAGTGCTGGAAGCTAAGAGGGAAATAATCCTGTCCCTGCAGAGAACGAAGACAACCCATTAGCAATGCACGCAATGCTCTTTCGCTTGCATTTGCTCTGTCTGTCTCTCTGTCTTTTAATTGCGACCAGGGTTACATCTGAAGGAAGGGCTGGGCTCGGTTTACATGTCCATTTCTCATTAAAAGGATTACTTGGAAAGAGGTGTCCTGCACACAGGTTTTCCTGATTAATCCTTGACATTTCTGAGAGTCAGAGGTCTCCCCATGCTATTCAGCTTCCTGACAACCTTTTCTTCTGGCTTAACTGGTGCTGAAATTAGATTTTTAAATTACCTGGTAGTCCATGCCACTCCTTATGGAGAAGTCTATATCAGGAGTTTTCTCTGTGATGGGGGAAGGGTGAAGGCTCCCAGCCGTATGCCAGAAACATCCCCTCAGCCCCTGATCCTGTCAAGATCCCCATGGGATCCAGCCACCACACATGCTCACCCAACCAGCCTCACTGGTGTTCATGCTTCAGGGTTGGGGAACATCTGCCTCCACAAGTGTGTGGGGACCAGATTTTTCGGCCCCCGGCGGAATCTCTCCCCTACTCCGTCCAGTGGAGGGTTATCAGCACCAAGGCTCCGATACAAGGAAAATGGCTTGTCCACCAGTGCCAAACCTGGGTGCAAGTTGCAGGTGCTGGTGGGGCTGAGGCTTAGTGAGACCCAGGCTGGACTTCCAGCTTGGCTTCCCGCAGGCTGATGAGTCTGTAAGTGAGTAATGAAACTGCTGGTGATTAATAGACTTTTTAAATGCCTGTCTTGGAGGCAGTCCAGGGAAACACAAGCTGCTCACGGCTATGCCATGACACACAAAGGAGCTACGCTTGTCAGATAAATTATTAATTGCCATTTTCCCAGCTCAGCTCTCTTGTTGACCTGGTATCACTGATGAAGAAAGGTCTGCTGAGAAAGACTGATGAAGTGGGACTGAAAGAGCAGAAAGTTTGGATGGAGGCTCAGCATGCAGGTAAACATCATGTCAAATGGGAAACAACAGGAAGAGGCAAAGATTGAATTGGGAGGTGAAAAATGAGGACAAGCTGAAAAATCTGGTGGAGATTTTTCTGGCAGCAATAAGGGCTGTGAAACTGGCACCGGAAGAAGCATGAGGCTAGAAACTCTGCAAGGACTGGAGTGTGCTCCCAACATTTTGCCAAAGCCAGGAATGAGTACGTCTAAGGCAGCTCCACTGAATGGGTCAGGGTGCTGGAGCATGAGAAACAGCAGCAACCCAGGGATAGGGACAGTGGAAATGAGCCAGCTGGAAAGGCGGCTGCCAGGGCCAGAGCTGCAGAAAATAAAAGATGATGTGATGAGGGAAACAGCTAACATGAGAAACTGCCCTGCTACTGAGGAGTTGAAAAAGACAGCTGTGATGACTTGGAAGCATGTCAGGAATGGCCCCTAAAAGATACCCTACATGGCAGCGCACACAAGAGCGTGAGGCACTAGAAATAGAAGAATACTGAGCATGGGACTGGCAGAGTGGAGAGCAAAACTGAGCTAAACGGTTTGAAGACAAGGGAAGCTACTCCAGGACCAACAGGTCAGAAAGAAACCTCTTTACTGAGATGATGGACTAGGGAAAAAAAAAAAAAGAAATCCATTGTAATTTTCTTGGTTTAAGTAATTCTGAGAAGAGTTTAAACCTTGATTTGACTCATCCAAAGAGCACGTCTCACCCAGGCATCGGAGCTGCTGGGGGTCAGGCAGTGCCCCTGGGAGGGCTGCAAGGGAGCTGGAAGGAGCCATCCCACCCTGGGGAGGGGGTTAGGATCCAGCGCTCTCTTCCAGCTTCTACTCACAGCCAAGCCACCAGTGTGGACTCATGGTCCCTTGTGTGTTTGGGGGACACGATTCATGGACAGGCCTGGATATTTCATTGAAATCTGTGAAATAACATCTTCAGACCACCTATGCACCTACATCCCACTGTAATCCTTGGAGCAGCAGTTGGCTCTGGAAGAGCATCATCCTTCCTTTTTTTTTTTTGCACCAGGGAGGAACCACAGGACATCACAGCTGCCTGCTGAAAGTGAGGACGGTTCACGTTTTTCCATGCAGCTCTTTGATGGCTTTCTGAAATTTCTCTTTGCTTCAATTTACATTGAAATTTATATGCATCTAGCTTATGTTTTGGAGCTTTGAAGTGTACTTCAGGTAGCAGCAAAGGGGTGGCAGATATTAAATGAATAATTAAATGAAGAGAAGCAGTTAGTACAGACAGAAAACTGAAAGCTATACACAGAAATGATCCCATTGCTCTGCTCGTAAAGATAAAAGATGTTCCTTACGCAGATCAGAATATTTGGCTTTCAGGAATTCAGATGGGATTGACTTAGTTGAAACAACAAGCATGGCCAAGAAAGCAGGCAAGAGCTTTTATTTGCATTGTTGAAGGAGTGCTCTTCCTCCGGCAGAATGGCCTGCACCGCAGTGGTTCTCGTGCCCACCAAAACTGGAGTGGGACGAGCAACCAAGGAAAACTGGGGCAGGAATCAGTGTATCAAGTGCGAACGTGGTTGCTTAAAATTAATTAAATGAAAGCAGCAAGTTGCAAGCAGTGGTGCAGTCTGTGCATCTCATGCTACCAATGCCTTCAGAGAGACATCCCAAAACCATAAACATCCTCCCTTCCTATCACTAGTGACATGCACCCTGTGTCGTGAGAGCCCAGTTTTGCAGGACCTCCTTGCCGCAGGAGGATTCTGATTTATGGAAAGCTGAGGACATGGATAAAGTGTTTGTATTTTTGTTCTTACTGATGAAAACCTGTAGCCATAAATACATAAGCAGAGCTGGGCTGGCTGATAGATCCATTAGGGCTTGCTCTTCTCCAGGATTTAGCTGTCAGCCCATCAAAGGCAGCTGCTCAAAGGCTGAGGTTTTTTTCTGCTACCGCAGTCATCACATTTTCTGTCAATCCCAGTCTGGATGGCTGCTGTAATCCTTCACCACATTGGCTGTACCACCCTCCTTCACCTTGGTGGGGGCAGTAGGTTGGGAGGGGAGCTCAGGCCGGTGCCAATCCCCCTCCCAGGTGCCACCAGGTCATACCTCCAGCACCTCCCAGGACAGAACTCAAGATAACCTGACAGAAAGGAAAAAGTGCCTTTTTTATTTCCATAGGGCTGTTTTTCAAGCATTCAAGAAGTACTGGAGGTGGATTTGTGGCTGAAAAAGCAATAAAATTGTTTAGCTTTGTTAGCAGTAGTAATACAGCAGAAAGTATAATTTATTTTTTTTTCCAGAAGAAAGTATCATTTTAAGGGAAATTTTGTAAAGGAACATCTAAAGAAAAAGATTGAATAAAATTCTGGGAGCAAGGAAGAAAGCATTGCACCAAAGTAATAAAATTACTTTTCTTCAACCCTTCCACAGTGAAATACTTGGCTTATTCTTTTGAGAAGCAATATGTTGTTCTGAAATTCATTTAGTGTAAAAAAAAAAGCCTTGCAAGTTGTTGAAATGACAACAAACACTTTGACAGGCATCAAAGGATCTGCTCATCTTTCTCAAGTTTAGTTTCACAGGAAATTCCAAAACTTAGTTTTGATCCAGCAGAGAATAAAAGCCCATTGCAAAACTGGGGAATTCCCCACAAAAATGGAAATTCCAGCTCCCACACATTGCTAGTTACTCTTATTAGCTTTAGTTTCTTGCTTGCATGCTCCCTGGTTTCCCTCTGCTTCCTGAGACTCGCTGATGTAAACGCATGAAGGTGGCGCGATGCTGCCCAGCCGCTCTGCCCCTGCTGCAGCCGCAGCCTCCCCGGGAAAAGGACCAGCCCAGAAGAGTGAGAAGGGACTGGGAGCTCACCCCGCATCTCAGAAGGTGCCCACATTTCTTTGTGTTTTGACACCAAAAGCAGACCAGGAAGAAAGCAGAATGGAGCTGGCAATTTGGCCAAATGTGGTCATGAAGGCTGGGAGTGTGCTTGTACCACTGGGAGAGGACACCTTACCAAGAAGGGGAAAGCCCTTCTCCACACTTGCAGACAAACTGAACTAAGATTTGGGCAAATTGTCTGCAAAAGGGGAAAATCAGAGCCCTTCTGGAGCTGCGGCATGAACCAAGCCTGGTTCGTCCTGGGCTTGTTCCTGGCAGGAGTGTGCCCATGTGGACCCTCTGTCTAGGCAGGCGTGAATTCTTCTTCTCTACCTGGGCATCTGTATCTACCAGATGGATAGGATTACTCCTATTGCAGCTTAGCTCCGCTCTGTAGTTCGGTTATTTGTTGAGGGATGAACAGATGAATGTTGAAGCACTTGTGAGAAAACTGCTTTTCTCCCTCCTCGGCAGGACCGTTCCAGCTCATCCCCTTGAAAACCTGGCCAGGAGGATGTTGGATGTAAACTGATTTAACATTGGATAAAATATCATGGGAAACTTTTTCCCACCCCTAGTGTTGTTTTTTTTTTTTTTCCCTCTATCTGTTTTCCACACTTCAGCATCACAGAGATAATTGTTTTCCATGGAAAAACCATACTCACTACCAAGAAAATCAGGTTTCTGCTCTCACAAGCAGCAGCGCTGCTTGCCCGGGCCAGGAGGTTGCCGTCCCAGACGTGCATTTGTGTGGGCTCATCCTGGCTGCACCCAGGAACGCAGCCACGGGGAGACATCTCCTTCACAGCCCACAGATCCCCAGCACAAGCAGGTTTCCTGCGTGCACCTCACTGTGTCTGTGCATTCATATTTTATTTCTTGGCATGTTTTGGGCCCTTTGCAGCAAAAAATTCCAGCATGAAACTTCCTTTTAGCATTAGAAAGTGGTTGCACAAAAAGCCCCAGCTGGGGCTGCACGTTGCAGTTCTTTAAAACATGCTTGCATCATGGATGCAATTTTTGCATAGACTTGGCAAAAATTTCTGGGCGCTGCTGTAGCATGCGTGACAGCAAAAAGTATCATGACCTTCGGGCTCATCCCCACTGGTCCCACACGCAGGTCCCACCACTGAGTCCCATCGCCCAGTGACGAGGGGAACGCACCGGCACGCAGACCTGGGGCAGGACCTGCCTCCAGCCAGGGACAAATAAGCAACTGTTACAAAGGAAAAAAAGAAAAGAGTTGGGAGAGGGAAGGGGAAAAGTAATGAACTGAAAGAGTAAATTCATTTCATATGACAGAAAATTAGTTCTTTATTATTAAAGAACAGATCATGGTTGAGTTTGGTTTCTAGTTGTATCTCTTATGATTCACAGACTGACTCATATCAGAGCACTGCCAGTTACACGAAGGGATTTATTCTTGCAGATATGTGGTGGCCTGAAATTTTCATAATGTACAAAATTCAGATTAGGGCCTCTATTGTTACACTGCTGGATCATCCTGGCAATGACATACTATGGAAAGAAGCAAGAACAGGCTGAAGTCACACGAAACCGTACTTTAAAATTAGGAACTCATAAAGTTTATCCCTGCAAGATACGCTCAAAGGACTCAGTCACCGTCAGCAAGACAACTAGTCAGGATTCAGATGGGTATAAACAAGACTGGGGCTAATAAGCCCTATTTCTGCTTCCTGATGGAAATATCCAGGGAGATTGAGGTCTGTAGGACTGATAGGACTCTTCTGGCTCATCAAATCGAACCTTCTTTTGCCCCCAACGCCTCATTCCCTAGTGCTGCTCAAAAAGTCACTGTGCTTTAGACCCAGGTGGATGTGGGGCCCCGTACACCAGGTCAGAGTGCTCACAGCCCCTCTCAGCCCCTCATCAGGCTCAAAATGCCCACTCTGTCAGTGTCCTCTCCAAATGGGGAAGAGTTGCTCCCCCAGCCACCCAGCAGCCACCTCTGCTGACTCAGAGTGGTTTTGTTTGCCTTGGGCATGGCTGAGCAGAGCACGCAATGGTTCACCAGGGCTTCAAATGAGGCTTCCCATCCCCTATAGCAAGTGTGGGGCAGGCAGACCTGCCTCACGCTAGCACCGCAGCAGAGACACATGGAGCTTTTTGCTCCTCCAGCTTTCCCACCTATCCCCACAGGTTACTGCAGACATTGCTGTTACCTTGACAGGGCCATCCCTTGCTGTTGTGTTGCATTCTGTTTCTTCTTCCGTGGTCCTCAAGGTGAAATGATCAGGGTTTTGGCAGAAGATGACCCTTTGAAAGAGCTACATCACCAAACTTTGCAAGTTAGTAGTGTCTCACCCACAAGAATGGATATTCACCACTGGATGTGGCCATCCGCTTGCATTATACCCAGCTCCAGCTGCTATGAAGCTTGAAGGTACATGGACCCTGAAAGCACTCATCTTCAGATAGAGGCTTTCTCCAGGGGAATTAGGGCACAAGCAGGAAAAAAAGGCTTGTGGGCTGATGAAACCTTTGGTGCTAGAGAAATATACAGAATAAATAGAGCACCTCTCCTATGACGACAGGCTGAGAGAGTTGAGATTGTTCAGCCTGGAGAAGAGGAGGCTCCAGGGAGACCTTACAGCGGTCTTCTAGTACCTCAAGGGGGCCTACAGGAAAGACAGGGAGAAACTCTTCAGCAGGGCCTGTTGCGATAGGATGAGGTTTTAATGGTTTTAAAACAGAAGGAGGTAGATTCAGAATGGACATAAGGAAAAAAAAAATTACAATGACAGTGGTGGAACACTGGAACAGGTTGCCCAGAGAGGTGGTGGATGCCCCAGGCTCTGAGCAACCTGATCTGGTTTGGGGGATTGGACTGGATGACCTTTAAAGGTGCCTTCCAATCCAAACTATTCTATGATTCTATGATTCTAGATCTAACTTACAGTGATGCGGATGCTACAACCACCTTCCTCATGTGGCTTGCTGCTGTGATGGGGGGGTTTAATGTTTAGATTAGATACCTTATAAGAGTAGTTGCTTCATCTATTTTTTAATTTCGTGTTTCCATTTATAAGGCAAACCTATTTTCAACACCTGAAATACTTAAAGTGAGCGATTAGGATCATTACTTTTAATAGGATTACACCAGCAAGCCCTCGGTGAAAGTCAGGATGCTATGATTTCATGTATTGTTCAAAGACAGGACAGAGATGGTTTCTGCTCTGATTACCTTGTAGCCTGTCTCTTGCTTGTTATTCATTACGGTAAACAGCAGTCAATCTCCTAAATACGCCCAGAACAGAGACTGAGCAATTTTGACAATTTGTCCCACTGATGTTGCTGCACAGTCAGAGCCAATGTCACAGAGGTTTGTCCCTGAGAACGCAGCTTTCCTTCAAATGAAAAGCCCTGGGAGAGCCAATGGGCTTTGCAGAGTTCCTCAGAGATTGGTGGGGTGTGTGAATCCCTGCTTCGCTGGCTGTGGAAACGTTGCATCTGGCACAGTCATAGTGGGAAGTGTGACTCAAGTGGACTGAGCCATCCCAGAAGGATGCCAAGGGCTCAGCATGGCAATGTAGACCTTCTTTGGAGTCCCACAGAGTGGGCTTTCCTCTGCGGGAGAGGGTTGTGGCATCAGACTTCTGTTCTATACAGTCTGTAAAAATGAAACAACCAGACTTGTTATTTGTGAAAAAACCTTGTCCCATGGTATTAAGGGATAAACCTCAGCATAAAGGACAGTCGGGCCCTTAAGCATCCTGCTCAAGTGCCTCCTCTGACACCGATATCCAAGACATTTGTTTAGACTTCTGACTCGCAGCACTGTGGATGTTGGCTGCTTATAGCCTGGCTGAGCAGTGCCTATATTCAAACCATAATCTATAGGCGTGTCCCTGGGGTGACTTGATGGCTTCTCTTTATTGACCAGGTAGTAGACAGGGTCTGGGAATGCTGGATAATTGTGGTTTGAAGGAGGCACCAGAGCCAATTGTTGGTGGCATGAAAGTGAGCTGCGTATCATCTTGGTCTCTTTTTCAAACATTTTTCTACCTGCAGACAGCTTTGATCTGAACAGAGATTCTTAAAGGAGGATTTTCCCCAAACAGAACTCCAATAAAATTCCAAAATTAAAACTTTAATTATCATCTAAACAACTTTAGCTTAATTGCCAGCTCTAGATGAACAGATCCATTGGGATGTTAGGGAAGTATAGCTACTGCAAACAGAACTCTGATGTATTTCTTCACAATATTGCGTTAACTAAAATCCTTGAATTCCTCCAGTGTTATTTTAAAGAACGGCATGTGATAAGTCAACTTGGTTATGTGCTCTGTGTGAAAAACTGCCAAATATCCCACAGGGCAAATCTGAAAAAGCAGCAGAGAAGACATTCTGAAGAAATGAGACTTTATTGATTTTTTTTGTCCCACCTTCAGAGGCCATCAATAAAATATTGTTGAAGACTGCGATTTCACAATTTCATTGCAATTCCAGAGGGTGGGTAGTAAAGTCAATCTCACGTTGGCATATCATTGATTGTATGATTTTTCTTTTTCAAATCAAAAAAGAAATAAAGCAAGAAAGAACAGTGATGGAGAGCAAGGAAACAATAGAGTCCTTGATTCAGTCCCTTCTGATATCAGTGACAGCTGCTGCTGGGCTATCACAAGGATAGGATTCACATAGAGGAGGAATAAGATGGGAAACCAAAATTCATCATCAGGGAAGTGTCTTCTGAGCAGATCAAGAAAATCCAGATCCCACACTTGGGTTGGTTTTGGTTTTTTTTAAGCAGAGAAACAATGGCTAGTGACACAGGTATCTATTTAGTCTACAGTATATTTTTCTTGATCTTTTCTTCTTTGCAGTTGTCAAATATTGCTATTCCAGCAGATCAAAACTGCATAAGGGCTTTTACTCTGTGCCATATCACGTTTCTGTTTTGCACGTGGTATGACTTGAACAGAAAAAAAAACCAGCATATGATAAACCTATTAATTCACAGAGGACCACCCACTGTTGCAGCTGAAGTTCAGCACTAAAACTCTGAGTGGTGAGTCAGTGCACAGGAGCACAGCTGTCCTTCACGGGCATCCACTCACCCACATTTGCATCGGCTTTGTCCTATCTGACCATGAAGATTTAGGGTCTGCTCTACCATCTTGTTTCTACCATCCTCTCCAAACCTTTTAAAGTCCCAAATCACACACTCCATTACCAGGATCCACCTTTGATTACTCTCTTAGCTATATGTCTCATACTTCAAGAGCCAGAAGTTTTCTTTTTCCTCCTAACAGTTTAGACTCCATACAGTGACTATCAACATATTTTTATCTATTTATATTTATTTTTACCTATTGCCAGTTAGTCCCTGTCTCAAAGAACTCACACTATGAGCTTGAGAACAGAAATCCACATCCTCCAGTGCCTTAAATAGCCTTGAGCTGTTAATTTTCAAGGACTATTATGAATGACACCAGGTGAGGAGCTAACACTGATAATTTACAGAAGCAGCTGTTTTTAAATGCAGTCCCCTAAGTGAGTTTGGGATGTGAGCAACAATGGAAGTGGGGGGGAACTGAGGAGAGCTGTGTGCCAAGGAGGCAACAAGGGATGCCAAGGATTAATGAAATTGCATGTTGAAAGGTAAAACTTAGGAGGGGCCAGGCAATAAATAATGAGGTAGCTTGTGCTAAATTTTAGCACCAAGCTGTGGGTGAACTTTTGCCATGAAGTGGTGTCACAGGTGAACCCAAAATGTGCAGGGGCCTGTCTTGCATGATATCCTTGTCTCTAAACTGGAGAGACATGGATTTGATGGACAGACCACTCAGTAGATAAGGAATTGGCTGGATGGTTGCATGGAAAGAGTTGTGGTCAATGGCTCAATGTCCAAGTAAAGATCAGTGATGAGTGGCATTCCTCAGGAGTCGGTATTGGGCCTGGCCCTGTTTAACATCTTTGTTAGCAACATGGTGTCCTAGTTCTGGCTAGGACAGAGTTAATTTTTACCTGAGCTGGGAAAGGAACTGGAGCTGGTGACACCTGTGGCTGGGGCACCCAGCTGGGATAGTTTACCCAAATTAGCAAAAGGGCTACTCCATACCATGTGACATCATGCTCAGTATATAAAGTGGGGAGGGGGCTGAGGGTTAGGTTTTGCTACTTGGGAGGGAGTTAGGCATCAGGCTCCATTGTGAGCTACTGTAGAGTAAGTTACATGCTTAAGTATAGTCTGCTATTGCTTTTGTTTTCCATCTATTTTTTTTTCCCCTCTGTTGTTCTCTTAAACTGTTTTTATCTCAACCCAGGAGTTCTGCTGCCTTCTCTTTCCTGATTCTCCTCCCCATCCCACTGTGGGGAGGGGGTGCACAGTGAGGAGGGGAGTGAGTAAGCAACTGTGTGGTATTTTAACTGCTGAAGGCCGCTAAACCATGAGATGTGGACAGTGAGATAGAGTGCACCCTCAGCAAGTTTGCTGACAACACCAAACTGTGTGGTCCAGTTGACACACTGGAGGGAAGAGATGCCATCCAGAGGGACCTTGACAGGCTGGAGAGGTGGGCCCGTGCCACCCTCATGAAATTCAACCAGGCCAAGTGTAAGGTCCTGCACATGGGTCGGAGCAAGCCCAAGAACACAGGCTGGGAAGAGAATGAATTGCAAGCAGCCCTGAGGAAGATGTGAAGGTGTTGCTTGATGAGAAGCTCAACATGAGCCAGCAATGTGTGCCTGCTGCCCAGAAAGCCAGTTGCATCAAAAGAAGCATTGCCAGCAGGTTGAGGGAGGGGATTCTCCCCTTCTGCTCCACTCTGGTGAGACACCACCTGGAGCACTTTGTTTAGTGCTTCTCCCATTTCAAGAAGGACATGGACCTGTTGGAGCGAGTCCAGAGGAGGGCCATCAAGATGATCAGAGGGCTGGAGCCTTCTCCTGTGAAGAAAGGCTGAGAGTTGGGGTTGTTCAGCCTGGAGAAGAGAAGGCTCTGGAGAGACCTTATAGCAGCCTTCCAGTATCTAAAGGATAGAAAGCAGGAGAGGGACTTTTGACAAGAGCATGTAGTGATAGAATGAGGGGTAATGGCTTTAAACTCGAAGAAGGTAGATTTAGATTAAACAGAAGGAAGAAATTCTTTACTGAGAGGGTAGTGAGGTACTGGAACAGGTTGCCCAGAGTTGTGGATGCCCCATCTCTGGAGGTGTTCAAGACCAGCTTGGATGGGGCTTTGAGTGACCTGGTCTAGCGGAAGAAGGTATCCCTGCCCGTGGCAGAGGGGTTGGAACTAGGTGATCTTTAAGGTCCCTTCCAACCCAAACCATTCTACGATTTTATGATTCACAATTTTCCCTGGGATCCTGTTTCCAGATGTTGCTTCTCAGTGTTTAGGTCCAGCTGAAGATGGGACAACATGGGTTCAAATGCTGCCAGTCATTGATGCTTCTTCCTGGAAGGCTGTGAAGTGCTGTTTTTATTAACATTTCAAATGCAACGTCCTTGAAATGTCAGTGAGTGTGACAGTGATGAAAAGGATTTACAGCAGAGCTGCCTGGAATGTGTATGAAGGGACAATGACAAGCAAGGAAAGAAGAAAAGCAAGCAGAGTTGGAAATGAGCAAAAATACAGAGTTTATTTATTAACACATAATTTAGCATCCTAGTAACAATCCAGCTGTTCACTGTTACACCAGAATATGTGTTACACATCAGTGTCTCCTGCAAGGCTGTTATCAGTGGGAGCCTGTCTTTCCTACTAGACTTTAAATCTGATTTCCAGCGTATCTTAATTACTTTCCAACTGACTCAAGATACTGGAATGTTTCTTTTGGAATTGTCCAAAATGAGCTTTTTCTTCTTTTGTTGGAGTTTCACTTCTATTTCTGTATGGAGTTCATGAAGTGCCCAGTCTTAAAATCTTCTGCAGTTGACTAGCTTCAATTGCAGCTTTGCACACAAAAGGCTTTGTCCGAACAGACCCTTGACGCTGCTGTGGATGGAATGAACGAAATGATCTATGTGAAACTACTCGATGAGACGAGCATTTTCCAGAGAACTTAAAGGGAGGAGAGCGTCCAAGTTCTTTTGATAACTCTGATCAATTTTGCAGCTATTTCTGTGGTGACAGTGGCTGACGAGAAAGGAAGTGAACGATGAGGAGATGCATTGAGCAGCTTATCTCTGTCATGTCTTGATTAACACAACGGAAAGGCAGAAGCTGTAATTGAACACGGGGTCCTGAGCTGAAGTCACTAACAGACACATGCTTTGGTGGGAGGAGAGCAGATAGGCCAAGCTGTATTTGGGACATGAATATTACTATTATGTTTACCTAAGTGTTAAGTAGGGAAAAAAATATAAGAAAAGAAAAATGGGCTTTTCCTTGGGTTTAAAATATTAAATAGAGGCTAAATAATTGGTTCTGAGCTCTGAAGAGCCTGCTTACATGAATCATTGATGAAGTGAAGACGTGAAGACATGAACCTTATTTAACGTATGAGTTCCTGGAATGGGACTTTGGGCTTTTCGCTATGGAAAATGTCCCCTGGAAGTAACTGCTTTATCACTGGGATGAGCACCATCCAGAGTTAACTCCCTACTGAAAGCAATGGTCCCTCGTGACGGTGCTCTCATGAGAGGTCCAGGACAGTACTTGGCTTTTGTGAGAGGTTGTCATTCCTCATGCAGAGGTGCCTGAAACAGGGAGGATGTAGCTGGGTGACATAGCTACAGCTCATGGGACTGGATTTTTCTGTATGCTGGGAATGAGCGGCTTGCTCTACTTCTGCATGAGCTGATTTATTTTGTGTTCTTGTTATGAATCTAATTCCTTAAGAGGAAAGATTTCCTGACTGCGGTTATATTTGTTCTTATTACAGAGCCATTCCCCATCTCGTTGTGCTTAATTTACTTTCCTAATGTTGTCAAGTTGCTCTCAAAATTAGAATCCAAGTTCTGATATACCAAAAATATCAAGTAGGACTCTCCAAAGTACATGTAGTTTGAAGCCTATGTAGAATCGCCACCCTGGAGACTAGTGAATTACTGGAGAGAATTTTTTAGAAAAAGATAAGGAATAATAGAGCTATTTTAGGATGTTCTTTTAAAATCAGTGGCTGTCTAAGAATGGTAGCTTCTAGCACAGGCTGGAAAATGGATCCATCTACAGAGCTCAATTGCACATATATCTCACAGGCTGACAGCTCACACTCTATTACCTTTCTTTAATGCTGCATTTCTAAGTTATAATTATTTTAATGGATTATTATTCTAGCTTTGAGCAGTTCAAGGAATTTCTGATATGAGTAAGCAGGTATAACTTTTAAAAACCTTTGCTGCATATAAATTTGCCCTATAATTGAACGTACAAGTTTCTGTGATGCAATGATCTGAGTAAAATCTATCGTTTTATCTCCTTTGAGATACTTGGATCCATTAGATAGGGTTCTCCATTCTCTCTAATTATTTGTTCTGGCAATAAAATCTTTGGCGGCTGTTTAAGAAATAAGCCTGGAGTTCAAAAACTCCCAGTAGGAACTGTGGTTAATATAATTTCATTATACATAGCATAGAAAACATATTATTCTATTTGCTGAACCCTTTGTGGCCTACTGGGAGAGACCTGGAAGAGAGAGAGGAAAACACCTCCTTCCATGGGTAGCAAATTGGATCACATCTAAGTTTTAATTTTGAGCTCTGAGACGCCTTTGCTGAATGAGTCACTGACCAGATGAAGAAGAAATATGACAGACTCCGATTTTCCTTTCTGTTTGTCAGTCTGGCCCTGGGCTTGTTTTGGATACAAGACAGAGATGCTTGTGTAACCCTCCTCCATTCTGCAGGGGACCACAGAAAGCAACTGCCTGGGCACAGGACCTGATATTTTTGTGGTCATTGGTTAAGAAAGAAAGGCAGAACCATGAAAGCTGTTCACACCATGTCTGTCAGGAGAGAGATTCCCACAAGAGAAAATGTCCCCATCAAGCCAACTGCAGGAAGTGGGTACCCAAAGAAGGAGAATATCTGCTTTTCAAGAACCACCATTGCATGAGGAGGCTCTGTGGCTACTGGTGCCTCTGCTTCTCATGGTGAAGACTGGGGCGGGGGTGGATATATCTATGTTAGATATTTTCCCACATATTGCCGTTATGAGGTAGGGGATTGCCCAAGGATTTTCCCTATTCTGAATGGTCACGAAGGCAGGTGTGTGAGTCTGTGATTAACACATTGGCAAAGGGGAGCTGCTGCAAAGCACTGTGTTCCCTCCTTATGGTCATGGGGGAGGAGGGCAGATGGGTCAGGATCTGGTCTTGTCCTGTTTCTTACAACTCAGACTGGGTGGCTGGGAGGAGACGGGGCAAGATATGTCAAGGAGAAGAGAGGAGTATATGGTTTCCAGGTACAAAATAAGACTCATGGGATCTTGACATTTTCTTTGACTTATGCCTGAACATATATATCAGTGCCAAAGTCTAAACTGGCCCATTTGGCATTCAGGAAGCCTGTAGTGTCCAAAATATCCATCATATTTTTCCTATTCTGGTTCCTTTCTTATTCGTAATGAATAGATAGATATATCTATATATATGTATCTCACAAATTTGTGATAAACTGGAATAAATGTATTGGTAAGAGAAGAAAACCTTCCCTGTCACGGTAGGACAGGATAAGTCAATAACACCTTGTATGTGTTATCAGCTACCAGTAGACAGACCCTCATAGTCCTCATTACTGTCTCAATGTGCTCTGTGAACAGGGAGGTCTCCAAGTGATGTGGCTAAAGCTGCAGCTCTCTTCTGGCATGCTGTGTGTTGCGAAGATGGACTTTGTGATTAAAACCAGTATTAGGAAAAAATCCCACCAAATGTGGCTGGCTCAGAACAGTGCAATACCAGTCAGACACAAAAAGACATCAGTGATGGGTCAGGTGAAACAGGTCAGCTGCTGCCCATTGACAAGGATATCTGGAGAGGGCTGAATGGCTTGGGCTCCTCTATTGTTTCCAGACACCTGACATGCAAATCTGGATACAGCTCAGAGAAAAGATTTGGCCCTAACGCAGTGCATGGTTGCAGACCAAGCACTCTTCAGTGCCTCAACATCCCCCGCGCAGCCCTGGGAATGTTTCAGCCTGCACGGTTCTTGGATGAGCAAAATGTACCGCTTTGTCAGCTCTCCGAGAGGACGGGCGATCTTTTGTCTGCATTCCTAGCTGAGACTCATTCAATGTCCTGAAGGGCAGAGCTCCTTTGATCATGTTTCATCAGCTTGTTTTGCCAAGCAGATTTCAGCCAACTTTTGATCTGTGGCTGGTAATACAGTCCTAATTAGCCAGCAGCCGATTCTGCAGCCAGATGTTGGCCTCTGGCTTCAGGCAATGGGCTTCTGGAGAGGGCACCTGCTGTGCCAAGAGTCTTCCCTAGGCTAACAGGACCACAAGCTACTGCCTTGTCATACACATCCGGATACGCTGCTTTCCCAGTGACAGCAAGCTGGGACATCCTGACAGGAAGAACTGCTTGTGGTCAGCTGTGAGAGCTACTCAGAATCCTGTGGTGAATCCTCAAAAGCAGTTAAAATACCCAGCCAAATGCCAGAATTGCCTTTCTTATCTGCAAATGTATTTTCTCTCTGTGGGATGGGATTCCTGAGGCTGATGTGCCACCAGTCCAGTCTCTCCATGTCCTCTTTTCTCAGTAGAAGATATCCTCCTCCATATCATGACAATGGCACATTTGTGCTGGCAGAAAACAGGTGAGCTCTAAGTAGAGCTCATGACCATCTTGTAATATAACTCCTTCTGTGTGTGCCCTCACTTCCATTTCTGCACTTCAGTTAAAGCAGAGCAATTCAAAGATTGCAAGGTGCCAGCCATTTTGGAATACGTTATTTCCCCCCCCACCCCCCTCCAAAAAGTTGGTCACATACAGATAAGATTTCAGCTCTGTGGTGCTGACAGATCCACCTGTTCTCCAGATGGCCTCAGCCTCCTCTTGCCAGGGCAGTACTGGATGTGGAAGTGCGTATCTTCTCTTGAGTCACATCTGCTATGTTCAGGTGAGTCCAGCTTCTTGAGACAGTCGTGGCATTTTGCTCAGATGATCACTGAGCATCCAGACAATAAAGCCATGGATGAGGATGGGGTGAAGGCCACCCTTGATAAAAAATACATTGGGTGGCTAATTGTCTTTCCAAAGATCTTGGATACAAAAGAAATTTCTAAGAATAAGTATCTGAGTCTGCACATTTGAATGCATCTAACAAATATTTAGAGAACAGCTCAGACATAAGAGGGTGATGGCCACAAACTGCCATTGAGTTTAGAATCTTGTTGGCACCATAGTTTACCACGTGCACACCTGGCTGCCAGCCATGCTGGAGGTTGTGTTCCAGCTTTCCATGATCTCTAAGTTGTCAGATGCACCCACAGGGCTCTGTCACCATGACAAGAGCACCCACCAGCCAGGAGGCACACAACCAATTCACCAGCTGGGACCATGCCACAGACTTGTCTTCTTTTCTGAGCTTTATTATGCAGGGTTCATTTTGATGAATATCTGATAGGCTACAGTAGTAAATAACCTACAAAGAAGATAATTTTCCTAATTGTTATCAAATCTCCTGGATGGAAACTGGGGGAAGGAGCAGAGAGGAGAGCCTGAGTATCGCTGAGTCTGCCAGGCATGGCTGTTTGCATGGATATCACTGTTTTAAGTCCTGTGACAATAAAACACATCTCATTATAGCTCTGAGTAGTGCTATGTGTTGTCAGGCAGCTCTGCTGCAGGAATCGAAGCCATGCAGGGTCCATTAGCCAGCCATGGCTTGCCTTTAGCTTCTCAGCTTGAGATGGGATTCTCATTAAGCCTCTATCATAGGCTTAGTTCTTAATTTAAATTACAGCTCAGCAGCGGTATTTAAAAGGTTTTAACTCAACAGATGTCTTCCTGCGTGGACACCACCTTGATCCATGCTGGTGCCCTGAGTACTGACTCTGGCTGCAGGGATCTCTGGCAGATATAATTTCCTGCCAATGGGGCAGGGCTTGTACTGAGCCAGAAGAAATTTGCACACCTTCTCAGGAGTATCTGTCCCTGTTGCAGTCTTGGAACAGATTGTCCTGTGTTAGTATGAAATCTCTCTATTCCAGTGATTTATTCCTTCTTCTCTCAAGAGGCAGATGTGTGTCTAATGGCCCTTGTGTCTGTTACCACCTGAGCCATTGGAATAAGGCAGCTACCGCTGCACCAGATGCATACAAAGGTGGTTTAGTTTTGCCTTACTGTCAGTGCAGGCTGCTTTTAGCTTGTTCGGAAAAGCTGCTGCAGATGCAGGTTAATGCTGACATTTCTTTAACTGCTGGCATCAAGTAATAACATGGTTGATGTTGCCTAGGGGATTAGAGGGATGCTGCAATGTCTCCTGCTGCTTCTTGGTGCTCTTGGCTTGTGTATCTGCTGTAATTGCTTTCCCTGGCATCAAATCAGTGTCAAACTATGGCCTCTCTGACATACAGTGATATCTCTTGCAGAAAAAAAAAAAAAAAAGAAAAAAAAAGATTCCTGTAACATCTAATCAT
>WHYT01015138.1:37483-55048 GCA_009806455.1 Tetrax tetrax | reverse complement strand
TTTAACAGAAAAAAAAAAAAAAAGAAAAAAAAATATTCCTGTAACATCTAATCATGAAACCTGATGCTGAATTCTCTGCACTGTGCTGTGGAGAATGAAGATTTTCATTCTTCAATAGAATCAACCTTGCACCAAGAAAAAAAAAAAAAAAACCTGCCTTTCATGAAATACTAATTCAAAGTGCCAGCATCAGCATTCTAGGATTTTGCTTTTTCAAAGTCATCAGGTTGAAGGAAAACAAATTTTCAGCCCTTGGCCCACCAAATACAGAACAGAGTTCTTCTGAGAGTTTTTTTTTGTCAGCATGATCCTTGCATGAACTTCTTGCATTCTATTTTCCACTTGGTCTAATCATCCTCAGCATTGAAACAAATTGCTCTGGAGCCAGTATCTTGCAGTGGTAGCACCCAGACCTCGCAGGCATTGTTTGACCTGGGTTCCTGTGGAAACCGTTCAGAGAACTGTCATTCTCTTCCCAAGTTTGTTTCCTCACTGTCACCATTTAGTATTTTTGCATTTAAATAAAAGCTGCCCATCTAGTCTGGTCTCTGCAGTGTGCTTGTAGTCAGCTTTTAGCAAACCAGCCTGAGGAAGGGCAGCACTGTCTGAAAAAAATCCCAGCAACTCCTTCTCTCCACTAGCCGATAAATCAAAGCTCGCGCCTCCAGCACCCTCTGGCAGGAGGGTGCAAAGATGGTATTCCTGCAAAGGGGGAAGGAATCCCAGCAACACAGAGAGAATAATAATAAGAGGAGACTTGTGATTAGGCATTCCTCAGCAGTAACAGTGGTTTAGAGGCTCTTGCCAGAGCTGCTGAGGGCACGCTGCAGTGCTGCGCGGAGGCTCCTGCAACGCAGCGCTAAAAAGCTAACGATCAGCAGATGCTGAAAGGAGTGGGCTCTGTCAGCTGTCTTAGCTCTGCGTGGTTACTGAACACGCGGTACCACATGTGAAATAAAATGGAAAATGCCCCCAGTGAAAGACTGAAGCTATTCAAGGAAAAGACACAGCATAAGGAGCTGCGGGCTCTGTGGCAGACATCACAAACAGAGAAGATACTTGTCATTTGGAAGGGGATGCAAAACCTGCAGCGGCTCCATCGCTTTGCAGCATTGGTAGAGGTTGCCAACGGCTCCAGAGCACACACGGGTGTGTGCTCCCCAGACCAGACTGAATATTGGTTTATTTCACATTGGATACAGATGCTCAAATCAGCATGGTGGCAGAAATAGTTTTATTAACACTGGGAGAGACACCTTTACATACTGGATTTCAACAGAAAGGAGGGGCACTGAAGAGAGAGGAGACTGAAAGAAGTAAGAGATCAGAATTAGGGAACATACAAAAACCTCTGCTGATGGAGAGATTTCAAAAGATTCCTGCAAACGTGTTGGAAGGGAGGCCCTTCACTGCATGCAAAGGGAATGTTTTCTTAAGGGTATACTTCGTGCCAGCTATTTTTCTATACTAAATGCTCCGGCATCAGCAGGTCTCTGGCAAGGCTGTAAAATACCAGCACATGTTTGTTCACATTCAGCACTCTGTTTGGGAAACATTTCCTTCAACTACCACTGAATTTGCATTCAGCAGCCCAGATGTTTCATCTAGAGAACCAAATATCTTTTGTTTCCCTTACTGCGTGGAGGGATGGAGACTGCCCTCACAGGTCTTTTAAAGAGCACATCAAGCAAACAGCTACCAGGTGTAACACTGGTAAAGCTGATGCTGCATTTGAGCTAAGAACTTGACACACGGCCCCTTCATTCTGCATTTTTCCTATACTAAGACCTAGGAAAACACAGTAGAAGAGATTGTGCCAACACGCCACACTGCTCTGACACCAGCTGGAGCACTTAGGCTAAAGCAAAGTGACGATAATGGAAGACAGCTGCAATATGCTTGTCCTACTGGGCAGAAAGATTTACAGAAAAACGTGTGACACATCTTCCTCAAGCAACACCTGGAAGCTGCATAATGCAGAGATTCAAAAAAAAATGGCATGTAAATCTTATTCAGGTGGAGAAACTGAAGGAATCACTTGAAGTCCTGCTGTAAGGACTACAGCAGGGTGGCTGAGGTAGCTGTGGGCAGGGACAGAGGATAGGTTTGTCCAGGGTGCAGATATTTCAGCACGAGCGCCAACACATACACCTCAGAAATGAACAGGACATTTTAAATCAGCAAGGCTGTTTATTTATGCTGGAAGCTATGCATTATGATCATCTTGATTGTAATGTACTATTACATTTGGCTTGGGGAAAAACAGGGTGGGGAGCTGCCTCTTTAAGGGAGCCTGGCAAGAGCTGGGGAGAAAGAGCGAGCTGTGCTTGCAGAGAAGAGCTGTGCTTGCAGAGATGTGTCACGTAGCCTGGAGCGGCCGGACATCAGGCTTTGAAAGGAACGTGTCCCCGTCAGTGTCCTTTGCTAGGACTGATTGCAGAACATATTTGGCTTTCTACCAGTTAAATGCACAAATGACTGCTCTGTGACTCAATTAACAGCTCCAGTGCTCCTGGCAAGGCTCTCTCCCTTGAAGGGCAAAAGGCAGCTCTCCATGACTCCTATAAAGCTGCAGACTTGTTCTGATTTTGGGGATGTGGCACTCCAGACCCAGAGCTGATGCTGGCCTCCCAGCTGGCTCTTCTGGACCTGCCTACCCACCACGCTCCCTCTGCCAGGGCAGCATGTCCTACATCCTCTTCTGCAGGGACAAAGGGCCAAACTCTTCTGGGAGGAAAGTTGCTACTATTTCAATTAATCACCTCCGAGAAAAAGGTGTCCTAGTGGACACCCATCTCCTCTCCAGGCAGTGGGACCCATTCTTGACTTCTACAAGCAATTCTCCACCACCCCACCAAGTGACTGAAGGGAGGTATCACAGCCTGATGCTCCTCCCCCATGGTCACCAACATGGGCCAGGTGGTCGGCCTTGACAGACACGGGCTTTCCAAGTGACAGAAACATGTTTTCATTCAACACTTCTTTGGTTTCCAAAGACGGGGAGAAGCAGACTTGTTTTGGGTGAAAACATTGCATATGGTGATTAGGTATCTTCTGTCTGAATTTCACTTTGCCAGAACCCAAGAAAGGAAACGCAATGGGGCAAGCTAGAGACCATGAACACCAAGCTGCTACGTTTCAGAGACAGTGAGGGCTCAAGAGGACAGGGCAAAGATCGGAGCAGCCTCTGCTGTCAGAAAGACAAATGTTTATTGAGGGATGGGCAGATGATACTGTGCTCTGGAGAAAAGTATTAAACACTATCAATGGGAGGGGAAGGCTGAGCAATTTCTAGATGGCTCCACAATGGGGGTGAAACAGTAACTCCTCTGGAAAACATCAGAACAACAGCCAACCACCATGACGTGCATGCAAGATCTGTGCATTAAAATGAAGCCACATTACAAATCTAGAACTGGAAAGTAAATGACTAAGAACACCCAAAATCTCCTAACACCACAGAGGAATGGGTCACATTAGGAAAGGATAAAGAGAAACCAACACATGCACATAATTCCATGCTGTTTTCACTGTCGAACTCAAGTTTTCTGCAAGAATGTTCTCCCTGAAGACTGCATGAAATGTTCCTTCTGGATTTCTTGGTTGAAAGTAACCATCTCAGAGTGGGAGAGGGAGACAGAGGAGAGGGCATGCGGGAAACCCATAAGCAAGTAGAAGACAAATTTCGCAGGAAGGGCAGTGAGCAGAGATACTGGGAACATGTTCCTGTCTGGGAAAGATGTCCATATCTGCTTCTCACCACTTTGGTATGGTGCAGCCTGGGGGATGGATGGAACAGGAGGAAGCAATCTCAAAGATGCTAGCTTTGGAGAGACTGGTTTCAGGCTACAGCTGATTTAGGCCAGTTTACCCGACACCAGAAGAGCTGTGAAACTCTAAAGCAGAGGAAAAGATACAGGCCTGAACTGTCTCATCATGGCAGCGTTATTGAATACAGAAGAAGAAAGATTAGGTCTGAAGGGCAGGAAATAGCTAAACAAGCCACCTGAAGGAGAGGATCTCCTCTGAAGCTTTTGAGCTTATCTTTTAAGACTCAAGAAGGAACAGGAGCAGGGTCCTTGGAGGGTCACCTCCAGCAATCCCTACTCACTGCTGGTGGCTGTACCCAGGAGAATGTAGGACCCTGTGCAGTAAAAAGCAGCAAAGAAAGACCTCCACTTTTTGACCCCTGGAAGAGGTGTGAGCAGTCAAGCAAAACTGAGTGACTTCAAGCATCCAGCCTATGGAGTAGCTGCAGAAATAGAAAGGGATGTAGAGTATCTGGGAGTACAAAGCACCGCAGAAGCTGAAGAGGAAGGAAGGGTGATGCTCCTTCAGTGATGGGGACTGCAATGACATACACAAAGTGGCTTTGCCCAGATACTGGCTAAGATGACCAGGAAGACTGAGAATATCCAGGCTGCTGAAGGTTGTGAGGTGGTAACCCCAGCTGACATGTTTTTGACCAAGAATAGAAGGTGCCTGGTTCAAGGCATGGCAAATCTGTAGACACAGAGGATATTCATCATGGGAATGCCTTGTTGTGTTAAAGGTGATGTTAGGAGGAAGCACAAAGCAAGGAAGGAAGCAAAGAGATTCAAGATCCCAGGGGGAAGGATTGCTGGAGGTGTCAGAGGAAATAATTTGATACCTCTAATCCAACACCAAGCTATATGGTGCGGATGACATCCTGGAGGGAAGGGATACCATACAGAGGGACCTGGACAGGCTGGATAGGTGGGCCTGTAGAAACCTCATGAAGTTCATCAAGGCCAAGTACAAGATCCTGCACATGGGTCAGGGCAATCCCAAGCACAGGCCGGGCAGAGAATGGCTCAAGAGCAGCCCTGGGGGTACTGGTGGACAAGAAGCTCAACATGAGCCAGCAATGTGTGCTTGCAGCTCAGAAAGCCAACCACATCCTGGGCTGCATCAAAAGAAGCATGGCCAGCAGGTTGAGGGAGGTGATTCTTCCCTTCTACTCTGCTCTCATGAGATCTCACCTGCAGTACTGCATCCAGCTCTGGAGCCCCCAACATCAGGATGTGGACCTGTTGGAGTGAGTGCAGAGGAGGGCCACAAAGATGATCAGAGGGCTGGAGCACCTCTCCTATGAGGACAGGCTGAGAGAGTTGGGGCTGTTCAGCCTGGAGAAGAGAAGGCTCTGGAGAGACCTTATAGCAGCCTTCTGATACATAAAGGCTACTGGCCTACAGGAAAGATGGGGACAAACTCTTTAGCAGGGCCTGTTGTGATAGCACAAGGGGTAATGGTTTTAAAACAGGAGGAGATAGATTCAGACTAGATATAAGGAAGAAATTTTTTACAGTGAGGGTGGTGGAACACCAGATCAGGTTGCCCAGAGCCCCGTCCAACCTGGCCTTGAATGTTTCCAGGGATGGGGCATCAACCACCTCTCTGGGCAACCTGTGGAGATGTCCCTGCTCCTTGCAGGGGGGTTGGACTGGATGATCTTTAAAGGTCCCTTCCAACCCAAACTATTCTATGATTCTGGGAGGTGAGGTGTTAGGTGGACTCGACAGTCTCTCTGCTCAGCATCTGACCTGGCCAGGACTTGGCAGACTGCATTGGCCCCACCAGCAGCTTTCAGACTGTTTGCATATTGTTTAAGCCAACTGAAACACATAGTTTCTTCAGAGCACAGGCTTTGGGTGGGAATTATTTTCTCCTTACATTTTTGCATAATTGCTGGTTGAGAAATACAACCACCGCCTCTAAAGAATGCGAGTGCTCAGCAGCTATAGGGGATGGGGTTTTCTCTTTGCTTTATTTTCATGTCAATAAAGGGGAGTTTGTAGGGGTTTTGTTGGGGAGTTTCTCCATCAACCCAACGGGAAATTCCACCGTGGCTGGAGAATGTCGAAAGAGATTGAGAACCACAGAGATATTTAGGTACCAAGATCCACTGAAATAATGGGATTTAGGTACCCAAATGTCCTTGTAGGTTGGTTCCTCCTTGGGGAGAGGAAGATTTAGGTGTGGAAGGCCAGGCCAGAGAACTAAGAGACTGCCCTCCTTAAAGACAGCAGTGACTCCTCTTACAGGATCCCTCCATAACCCCTGGGGATCTCAGGAGAGGGGACACCCAGGGTCTGGCCCAGGAGCTCCTCTGAGGAGCAGCTGAAGCCCTAACAACACCCACTGCCAGCCAGGCCCTGAGCCCCGCGGAGCAGCCAGCTTTCCTGGGGTCAGGATGGGGGTTGGAGGCGTCTCCCCGCCACCCCCGGCCGCGGAGCGGAAGGCACCCCGCGAGGCCAAGGCCGCGGGCGGGCCCTGCCCGGCCTGAGGCGGGCGGCAAGGCCCCGGCGGGCCGCACGGGGGCGCCGCAGGACGGCGCCTGGGTCCGGGAGCGGCCGCCCGTGGCGGCCCGGAGCCCCGGGCGGCGGGGCGCGGGGAGGGCCCGGCCAGGCCCGGGCCTGCGGGGAGCTGTTGCAGACTCCTGCCTCCCAAATTTCGGGGCGGGGGGGGTCCAAGGTGGAAGAAAACACGCCCTTGGTCGCAACATGGTCCAGTCAGGGCCCAGTTCATGGGTTTCGAATAATTTGCGTTGTACTTAGCACAGCAAGGTGGTCACAGTCGCTTACACTGTGGCTTTGCTGGCTTTTTTTCACAGGCATCGGTCACCTATCCAGAAACCATCACACAGACCAGTCACAGAGGGACAGTAAGAATTTGGCTTATCATGGGCAGTGTGGGTAATCAGGAGAAACGTGGAAATTAAGCAAGTTCCTTCCCTACAGAGGATGCATGTGGAGCCCCACCATCAAAGTCAGCCATGTGGTCCTGTTGAAGAGGGGACTGTATCTAATTGGGGTAGGAAGACAGAAATAACAAAATCTGTGTCTTACTGCAAAGACTGAGCTGGAAAAAAAAGCAAAGCGGCAGAACAGGGGTGCAGGGACGCATATGAGCAGGATAACAGGACCGTAGAAACGAGATTTGAGTGTGGTAGAATATGCCACATAAAAACATCTGTGGTGGCTCAGTCTGAGGACTTGTCTTTGGAAGTACCCTGCTTCCAGCAGCGGCTATGAGGAGATGCATAGCAAAAAGTAAGGGCAGTGCAAACATATATATAAACATTCACTGTACTCACCTGAGAGTACTCTCCCAATCTCCATCTCTTTTCAGTTCAGGGGACTGACCTCGGTGCTGGGGAAGATTATGGAGCAGTTCATCTTGAGTGCGCTGACCTGACATGTGCAGGACAACCAGGGGATCTGGCCCAGCCAGTGTGGGTTCATGAAGGGCAGGTCCTGCTTGACCAACCTGATCTTCTACAACCAGGTGCCTTGCCTAGTGGATGAGGGAAAGGCTGTGGGTTATCTACCTGGACTTTAGTAAAGCCTTTGATACTGTCTCCCACAGCATTCTCCTAGAGAAGCTGGTGGCTCACAGCTTAGACAGGCGTACCCTGCAATGGCTTAAAAACTGGCTGGATGGCCAAGCCCAGAGAGTTGTGGTGAACAGAGGTAAATCCAGTTGGTGGCCGGTCACAAGCAGTGTTCCCCGGGGCTCAGTTTTGGGGCCAGTCTTGTTTAATATCTTTATCAATTATCTGGATGAGGGGATTGAGTGCTCCCTCAGTAAGTTTGCAGATGACACCAAACTGGGTGGGATCCGCCCAAGGATAGGAAGGTTCTGCAGAGGGACCTGGACAGGCTGGATCGATGGGCCAAGGTGAACTGTATGAGGTTCAACAAGGCCAAGTGCTGGGTCCTGCACTTTGGTCACAACAACCCCATGCAACACTACAGGCTTGGGGAAGAGTGGCTGGAAAGCTGCCCAGCAGAAAAGGACCTGGCGGTGCTGATTCACAGCCGGCTGAACATGAGCCAGCAGTGTGCCCAGGTGGCCAAGAAGGCCAACAGCATTCTGGCTTGTATCAGGAACGGTGTGGCCAGCAGGAGCAGGGAAATGATCATGGCCTTGTACTTGGCACTGGTGAGGACACACCTCGAATACTGTGTGCAGTTTTGGGGCCCTCAGTATGAGCGTGTTCAGAGAAGGGCAATGAATCTGTTGGGGGTCTGGAGCACAAGTCTTCTGAGGAGCATCTGAGGGAACTGGGATTGTTTAGTCTGGAGAAGAGAAGGCTGGGGGGAGACCTCATTGCTCCCTACAACTACCTGAAAGGAGGTTGTAGGGAGGAGAGTGTTGGTCTCTTCTCCCAAGTAACTAGTGATAGGATGAGAGGAAATGGCCTCAAGTTGTGGCAGGGGATGTTTAGGTTGGATATTAGGAAAAATGTCGAGAGCCATAGCAATACTTTCTGTACTGTTCTCTCGTTCTTTCCTACATTGGATTTGTCTTCTTGATCATCAGAGAATGATGATACAGTTAAAAACTGAGACAGAGCAGAAAGAAAATAGAATTATCTTCTGGGAAAGAATAGTGAAGGGGAAAACCAAGATGGTGTTAGAGGCCTCTATTATAAAACCCTAGACGTTTAATGTCTCTTTAATATCAAGAATAAGTATTACTGTGAATTGTCAATATGCAAGAGTTTAATGTTCCAGCTGGAAACTCAAGAATAAAGGGATGCGATACTACACTTACTTATCCCCACAAGCAAAAGTGGATGTATTTTGGATGTAGTTTTAGTAGAGAACATATTATAGAAGAACTAGTTACAGCAAATAATTTTGGATGAAAGTGTTGATAGCACTAAAATGGAACGGGAAAAAGAATAAAAAACATCTTTCTGTCATATTGGGCTTTTTTTGTTTTGTTTTGTTTGGTTGGTTGGTTTTTGTTTGTTTTGTTTTGTTTTGTTTTTTCCCCCACAAGAAAAATTTCAAGAAACTTAAGAAAAGCAGTGAGTGGAATTGGCTGGTTTGACAAACTCTGGGGCTGGATATGAAGGAGTGTAAGAGTTTACATCAGAGGCAGAAAATCTTTCTGGAATTTGCATACTAAACAAGGGAAACATGAATGAGGAAGTTCTCCAGAGTTACCTGGATGAATGACTGTCCAAGGAAGGATGCTAGGTGTAAACAATCTATGGGAACGGATAAAGAGGTCAGTTGGTCTAGGCAGCTATGTTTTGAAGGTCAGAAAACATCGGAATTCAGCACCAAGTGCCAAAAGTCAAGCTGAGTTAGACCTTGCAAGGATCTGTGAAGATAACTGCTGAAAGGTTTTGCTAACTGTACAAATAGAAACAAAACTTAAAAAGGAGGAAGTAGGGCTGCTGTGTACAGAGTAGGAGGCTGAGATCAAACACAGTATTTGGATCACACTTAGATCAAGGGCCAGACCCAAGAGGGTACACAGGGCTGTAAAGCCAGGAAGCTAATTTGCTTCTGGGAACAAAATTCACAATGCTGAGGAAGATGTCTTATTCCTTTGTATAGTAAATGAGAGAAAATTACTCTCACAGGACTAAAATCTACCACAACTGGTGTGGTGTCTGAGCTGCTCATGAGGAAATGCCAAAGACACCTCTCCAAAACTCTGTCTTGTCTTGTTCTAGGTCTGTAACTAAGCTTCAGCCTCTCTGGCTACACCTATGTTAGTAAATAAAACATGGTGAGGTTGCAGGATGGTGTACCAGTCCGTGCATGCCCATGTTGTTTCACAGTACCTGCTGCAGGTACAGTCTGTGCAAGATAGCCCGTTCCCAGGCAATGCCTGGGAACAGTTCGTGGAACAGCACGGGATTGCTCTTCCCAGTGAGCAGTTTGGAGGTGGTCACCTTCCTTTGGACTTGTACTGGAGAAGATGGTTTTACTACGTGGATGCAAGCTGTGCTGTAGAGCTTACCCTCAAGGACAGAGAACAGGACACAACCCATCTTATTTAGTAGCATAACTCTATCTTCTGAGATCGGGATGATCTAAATGACTGAGATGTTACCGAGAAAGAATCATAGAACAGTTTGGGTTGGAAGGGACCTTTAAAGGTCATCTAGTCCAACCACCCTGCAAGGAGCAGGGACATCTCCAACCAGAGCAGGTTGCTCAGAGCCTCATCCAACCTGGCCTTGAATATTTCTGGATGGGGCATCCACCACCTCTCTGGGCAACCTGTTCCAGTGTTCCACCACCCTCATTGTAAATAACTTCTTCCTTATATCCAGTCTAAATCTACCCTCTTTTAGTTTAAAATCATTACCCCTTGTCCTATTGCTACAGGCCCTGTTAAAAATATCCAGGATGTCGTGGATTACCTCAGTCATGTACTGTTAGAGACCATTAACCGCGTTCTGGGCTGCATCAAGAGGAGCGTGGCCAGCAGGTCGAGGGAGATGATTCTCCCCCTCTACTCTGCCTCAGTGAGACCCCACCTGGAGTACTGTGTCCAGTTCTGGAGCCCCCAACATAAGAAGGACATGGACCAGTTGGAGAGGGTCCAGAGGAGGGCCACAAAGATGATCAGAGGGCTGGAGCACCTCTCCTATGAGGACAGGCTGAGAGAGCTGGGGCTGTTCAGCCTGGAGAAGAGGAGGCTCTGGGGAGACCTGATAGCAGTCTTCCAGTACCTCAAGGGGGCCTACAGGAAAGATGGGGACAGGCTGTTCAGTAGGGCCTGTTGTGATAGGACAAGGGGTAATGGGTTTAAATTAGAGGGAGGCAGATTTAGATTGGATATTAGGAAAAAAAATTTCACAATGAGAGTTGTAGAACCCTGTAACAGGTTGCCTAGAGAGGTGGTTGATGCCCCATCCCTGGAAACATTCAAGGCCAGGCTGGATGAGGCTCTGAGCAATCTGATCTGGTCGGAGATGTCCCTGCTCCTTGCAGGGGGGTTGGACTAGATGACCTTTGAAGGTCCCTTCCAACTCTAACCATTCTATGATTCTATGAATGCCTGGATAAATGTTTTTTTTTCTTAAATCAGTAGGAATCTCCTACATATTATATTCGAGGTTTCTTGTATATAACCTAATCTTAGACCCTTCTCAACTTAATGTGCTCTTGTCTGACTTTTTGGGAGAGTTCTCTGGACAGCAGGATGGACAGCACTTTATATCCACCCATTTAAGGAGCACACCGAGGTGTGGAAAAGGAAAGCAAGAGTGACAACATGGCACTTTCTCTGTGACAAGGGCAGTCAGATTGGCAGAGGGATTCTTGGGGTTCAGTTGCTGCTTTAAAAAGCCCTGCCAGCACCATCTGAACTCAGGACTCACAGGTCCTGTTAGTTCTCCAAGTGCTCCTGGTGTAACTAGGTCTTTGCTACTAGTGGGAAGGTGGGGATCCTTGGATAAGGTGGCATCTGAGTTAATCAGCCTCTAAGTTTGGAAGAAGATGAGGATGACTGCTCTGATTGTAGAAGCCTTTACTCAACTGAAGTTGTATGTTAGGATGTCAAGTCCTTCTTTAGGTTTTGTCCAAACTGGACAGCAGTTCTATCAATCATATTGAGAAGGACAAATCAGCATTGCTGTTGGCAGCAGGGATGTGCAAAACTGATGATGAAACTGTTAGAAGAGAACCGACAGATTTTAATGTCTGCTAGCAGATCATCTCCATTCCAGAAAAGTGTGAGCACATAATTGAAAACCTGGAAGTAAAGGTTTTTGTTACAATTACTTTAAAATTAGGGGTAGTTCCACACAACCAGATGAGTAGTAGTCATGGGAATCTGGTTTTAGTAGTACACAAGGTCTTAAGACAGCTTTTGAAGTAAAGCTATACAAAGGCATGGATTTAGATGAAAAATGGAGCACAAAGGCAAACGAGTTCGCAAAAGGAGACCATTTGGTCTATTTCATTAAAGCAAATAACTTTCTAGACAAGAGAAATGCAGTATATCTAATCTACCTGGACTGTAGTAAAGTAAATGATACAGTGCTATCTTGCAAACTGGTTGAACTGAAGAAAGGGTTAGTACATGACCTAAGCAGCAAGGAAGGTGAGAGGGGGTAACTTATGAGAAGGGAGATGATGTTGACTGTGTTGAAAAGGGACTACTAACCTGGAGGAAAATTACTAATGGAATTCCTGCAGGATCCATCTTGGGATCAGTTTTATTTTTCTATTTCTTTTAATGGATTTAGCAGGAAAAAAACAGCTTGGGTTGATAAAATTTTTTTAGATCAAAATTGGGAGATACGAGGAAGTGAACATCTTGGAGTTCCTGATGACAGTTCTATTGATTTGACTGGGATCCTTCATTCTATTGATTTGACTTCATCCTATGAAGCAACGAACTTACTAGCTGGAACAGTGCTTGTTATTTGGTTCATCCTAAAACACAGTTTTGGCAAACTTAGAATTCTTCCTTTTCATAATTCTCGTCTGAAATGGATTTGAATCTTGAGATACACAGAAACAAAAAAAAATATCTAGAATCTCCCTTTCACATGTAATTCACCCATTAACATATTTATTTGAGCAACTGAAGACCCATAGACCTTCCTGAGGGTGAACTGAATCAATATTTTGAATCTTAGGGCTGACCCTCACTGGAGAAATGCTTTATCTCTGAGGCTGAACTTTGAGGTGCTTCTTGCTTGGCCCTACTATTCTTTACAAGGCAAGAATCCACACACAGCTTTTGGCTCCCCTTGAATCCCAACTTTAAATCATAGGAATTATGCTTGCTCTTGCTGGCTTAGGAAAAGATATTATAGGATTTAATTCTTCCCAAACCCTAGGGAAGAGGTTTTCCACTAACTAGGAGGAGGGCAAAGACCTGGCCAAGTAGAATAGCCAAATCTCATCATACAATTTGAGGTGGGAATTTAGATTGAAAACCACACAATGGCTACTTCACATTGAGTTCAGCAGAGTCAGAGAGTGTCTCTTTAGATGGTAAAATTAACGTTTTATCCACTTACCCATAAGTCAAGGCTCTGACATGTTTCCAGGAGAAGTTACGTGGCCCTTCTCAGGTGTCTTTGTCTCCAGCACACAAAAGAGGAGTGCGACAAGGCGAGCCCTGCAATGAGGGTCCTTCTGGGGTGAGGCTTCTTCTCCCACGGTGCATCGCCTGTCAGGAATCAGCTGAACTTGCTGAAAGGGGAAAAATGTCCTGTCCTGCCAATGAGCAAGCTACATACAGGCTCAGCTACAGAAGAACAGGGTCCAGCAGGTGATCAGATGGAGTTTCTTGCTGTGTGTATGAGATGTGATGAATCTGCTAAGTGTAACACGATTTATAGGATGTCAACAGTAAGACTGTGGTCAACTATGGTAAGACTATATAGCTGTATGGTTTGTGGATCTTGACTACTTTATTTCTGAGGATTTATTTTTTTACTGCTTTTAAATATGCAATTCAAATTTCACTAAAAAAACCCACCAAAATTCCCAGAAAATGAAAACTAAACTACCTGTTCTGCAACATATGGGAAGTCCATTTGAATCCAGCCTATTCCTCAACTTTTTAATAAATGTACAAAGCCAAGAGGACAACATACATCACAGATACTGTGGTTTTCCCTAGTAAATTGTCTTACCATTTCTCAATATTCTCTGGCATGCCTGCATGTAGCCTTTTTGGTGCTTCGCCTGTAAGTGATATCATTTTCACGAAAATGCTAAATGACTTTGCCAGAAACAATGATCTTTTAAGAGCAGAAAGTACAAAAGTCTTTTTCATCACTGGTGCTTTCAGAGAGCAGGAATCACATGAATTATACTGTTAATTTCCAATAAAATCATGGTCTGCTTCCCTCCAAATAAACACAAGATTCTGACGGAAGTCTGCTACACCCATTAAATCCTAATGGGAAAAAGACAAAAAAGAGGAAGAAGATGAATGAGAAAACTAGCCCAAGCATATTAGCAGGTGAAAGAACAATTTTCTTAAAAATGTGACTAATCCAAAGCTGTAACAGGATGTTAGCTCCAGTTATTCTAATAAAAGATTACAGAAAAAAGGGTGGGATTGAGGGTGGTGGCTTCAGATGAAAAGAATTTGTAAATTAATACAAAAAGCTTTACGTTATACCACCACCTCCCACAGCTTTGCCTGAGCACATTCCAAGGCGTCTCTTTAGATTTATAATAAAATTACGAAAACGCATAGACCACGCTCCTCTTTGCCATTTCACTGTCATAAGTCTAGAGCAATTCCATTCTTGGCAGTGACATCTCTCCTTGTTTTCATCATTGCAGGAATAAAATTTGACTGAGAGGACTTTAAAATTCACTGTCTGATTCAAAGGTGACCTCTTGGCTCAGCTTTGTTGCATCAACTTTGTCTGATGCATCTCCTTTGATTCCTGGGTCCCTGAACTGATACTGAATTCATCAATGCACAAGCAGAGAAAAAAGAAATTGAATAAATCAGAAAAGATGAAACGCGAGAGTATCACTCTGGCCAAAGCAGGAAAGAAGATTGTCCCACTGAAATGGAAATACCCATTCGTAATTATCCTTCAATAATTTTATTTGCCAATGGTAAGACTGAATAACTTGGAAAGGAGTAAGTAACTCCCACAACCAAGCAAAAGGAGAAGAGATAAACAGATGATCAGGGTTCATTTGATTTATTCTGTATGTTGCACTAAGGTGCATTTTAAAACTTCTTTAGGGACCTATCTTACCTGTGACTAGGATACATCAGTGAACTTGCTGTTAATTACAAACATAAGGGTGACTAAAACGTCTAGGTAGAGCATTACTTTCCTCAAACACAACATACGTCCCTAGATGGGACTGGGAGGTCCAAGGGTGGAATTCCACCCTCTAGCCCATGGACTGCCTTGATGGGCTGCAGCGTAGCTTCTCTGCAATCAGTATTGTGGAGCCGTCAGGACAGAGGCTTCTGCCACAGGTGGCAAATAGTCAGCTTATGCCAACTGAGCAGTACCTAGCAAGACTGCTGCCAGAGCATATCAAGGGAGGCATTTATGAGAGAGCATCTGCCGGCTCCCAGTAAGACTGAAATGCTGTGGGAATTGGGAGGCACCACCTCACCCAGAGTAAAGATGCCAGCAGCATTCTGGCTCTTTGAAAGGCAGCATCTCCTTGTTCCAATGCTTTCTTCTGGCACCCTTAGCTCTAATTTGGAAAAAGGAAAATCCAGCCTTGCACACTGCTCTTGAAAAGCAGAGGAGCTGTGTCTCAGTCCCTGAACATGGGAAATGGGTGCAGCTTCCACACCCTTCCCTCTTGCTCTGATGTTTTAGCTCTGGGGCACACCATGTACACAACGGTGGAGGTTGCGGTGCCTTCTGCTGGAAAGCAGGGCCTAGCTCCTTGCTCTGGTGCCATGCGGTTGGCTGGTTTGTGTGTGCTCAGGCGAGGGATGGTATTCAGCTGTTGCTGTAGCCATGGGGTTTCCAAACAACATGTTGCTGAGAGAGCCCTGACTGAGGTGGTGCCTGGCTTTCCTGAAGCCAAAGCTTTTGAAAACCCCATCCACCTCCACAGTCTCTCCATTTTCCCTGGTACACGGTCTCTTACACCTTCACATTTGTCTAGATAAATTCTGCAGGGAAGACTGCTTAGTCACACCAGGTCTGCCCACCCCATTGCCTTTTCTACCGTGCTCCGGTGGTAGACAAGACAGTATTCATCTCATGCTTCATTTCACACATCTAGGCCACATCTGTGCTCTTTAGTTAAAAAGGACTAGGGCATGTCCCTAAACACTGTTCCATGAGCAGTTGTATTGACTGCTTTTATTTTAGACAACCAAGCTTGCCCAAGACAGAAAATGCTTATGGTACAGAACAGTTAACGTCCACACTATTAAATCCTCTTACCTTCCAAAACAGGGTGGTTGTATGTAAGTAGGGAACGGCCCCAGGTTTGTGCCAACAGCTCTTCTCTCTAAGGAGTATTTTGGGCAATTTTAGCTGTCATGGATCAAAACTGAGCCTTTAAAAAAGTTTAGGAGAAGGATGATTAAGTTCCATTCCTTAGCTCTGTTTAACTTACATGTGTAGACAGAGTCAATGTCCCACTGTTTGTGTGGTCCCTGGCACAGTTTAGGCCTGGGGCAACTTAGCACTGTCTTGAACAATGCACAGGCAGGGTTTGGAGGATGGTGTGGGCTAGGGACTGTTCCCAGTAGGTGGTTGGGATGCAGCCAGGTCTTTCTAGATTATCATCTGGTGCACTTAGGGCATCTTCCTCAGAATGATATAAGAAAAAGTTCAGGGAAGGCGCTGAGGATGATCAAAAGCATGAAATGGCTTCCATAGAAAGGATGCCTAAGTTGGCTGGGACTTCTCAGACTAGAAAGGAAGATCTTGTTAAATATATACTTGATAAAGACATATAAAAGACCGCAAAACACAGAGACAGAAATAGGAATCAGTTGTTCACTGTCTTTTCCAGTGCTAGAAAAAGAAAGCTAGCATTAGCAGGTTCAAAAGAAATAAAATGATGTAGTATTTGGAGCTACCTGTAGTAAAGCAGTGGAATTTCGGCATGGATGAATAGGGAGCTATTCTTGAGGCTCCGGGAGAAAAAGAGACTCTACCGTCTGTGGAAGGAGGGACGGGCAACTGAGAATGAATACAAGGAAGTTGTTAGGATGTGTAGAGGTGAAATCAGAAAGGCAAAAGCCCAGCTTGAATTTAACCTGGCCACTGGGGTGAAAAGGAATAAGAAACTCTTTTATAAATACATTAACAGTAAGAGGAGGACAAAGGAGAATATCCACTCTTTGCTGGATGAGGCTGGGAATGTGACCACTGAGGATAAGGAAAAGGCGGAGGTTCTGAATGCCTTCTTTACGTCTGTCTTTAAAGGTCAGACCAGTTATCCTCAGGGTACTCCTCTCTCTGACCTGGTAGCCTCGGCTGGGGAGCACGCTAACCCCCCTGTGATTCTGGGAGAAACGGTCAGAGACTTACTACTCCAACTGGACTGCCACAAGTCCATGGGGCCGGATGAGATCCACCCGAGAGTGCTGAGGGAACTGGCGGAGGTGATAGCCGAGCCGCTTTCCATCATCTATCAGCGCTCCTTGTTGACTGGTGAGGTCCCGGAAGACTGGAGGCTTGTCAACGTGACTCCCATTTACAAGAAAGGTTGTAAGGAGGACCCGGGGAATTACAGGCCTGTTAGCCTGACCTCGGTTACAGGGAAGGTTATGGAACAGACGGTCATGAGGGAGATCATGCGGCATGTGCGGGATGGCCGGGGGATCAGGCCTAGCCAGCATGGGTTCATGAAGGGCAGGTCCTGTTTGACCAACCTGATCTCCTTTTATGATCAAGTGACCCATCTGCTGGATGAGGGAAAGGCTGTTGATGTGGTCTACCTAGACTTCAGCAAAGCCTTTGACACTGTCTCCCACGGTATTCTCCCGCGGAAGCTGGCAGCCCATAGCTTGGATGGGTACACTCTTGGCTGGGTAAGGAGCTGGCTGGAGGGCCAGGCTCAGAGAGTGGTGGTGAATGGAGTTAAATCCAGCTGGCTACCGGTCACAAGTGGTGTTCCCCAGGGGTCAGTGCTGGGGCCTCTTCAATATCTTTATTGATGATCTGGATGAGGGCATTGAGTGCACCCTCAGTAAGTTCGCAGATGACACCAAATTGGCTGGGAGTGTGGATCTGCCTGGGGGTAGCGAGGCCCTGCAGAGGGATCTGGACAGGCTGGAGAGCTGGGCTGAAGCCAATGGGATGAGGTTCAA